>JAPYZD010004822.1:0-16931 GCA_030522725.1 Ichneumoninae sp. B BG-2022a | reverse complement strand
TTACATTCTAAGCAATCAGCGATAATTTATACACTTATAATTTATAACCAACCAATTGTAGACTATAACATTTATAGTGGGGCTGTATAGTTAGGCCGGGTAAAATGGCTTAGCCGGGTACAACGGCTTAGCCAGCAAATAATTTTTTAAAAAATTTACTTTAAATTAAAATTTTTCTGTGATAATGCACCCCCGTTCTATTGCTTAATAGCAGTCGGCGAAGGATTTCGATGATGCAGGAGGATGTTACAAATGACCCCACTACCCGTTACAATTGAACCCACCGCGGCCCAAATTCTTACAGCATTTCGTCTGTATTTAAAGGGGCGGTGATCGAAATTCCGTGCATATTTCTACTTGAAATTTTTAAACTAAATACCTAAGACTACGTTAATCGTACTCCATTGGATGCCAAAGCGTTAGACTCACGGGTTTGTTGGTTAAAAAATTAAAAAGAATTTTTGTTACTTTTGTCCCCGGTCTCTCCTACGCATCGATGCTCCGATAATAACAAATCGCTTTCCCTATTTTCTTCGTGATGGTTTATGCTTCGACCAAAATAAAATTGGGTTTTTGTAGTCAATAGATATAAGTATGAAAACCTAATTTGCCTTTGCTCGTCGTATCAATAGTTTTGGAGAAAACACGGAAGGCGATTTGTTACCGACGGAGTTTGTACCACATGCCCTTAAGAGCGACGTGGAGTCGGTAACAAAAACTGTAATTCATTTTTCTCGAGGGTGCCGAACTTTTCCAACGTAAAACAATTATTAGGGCCTACTCGACTGCCGGATAAAAGCGCTGACGATTCGATCTCGGTCCAAAAATGTTGAGGGACTTTAAAAAAATTTTTTAGAGTTTTTCGTTACCGACCGAGTCGGCTTCGCGCTACGGGATCGATCTTCGTTCTTACATGAGTTCTAGATCGCCAACTGACGACTGAAGATTCGGTTAATCGAGTTAAACCGTTGTGCCATTATATCACCCCCCCCCCCCGCGCCCTTGTATAAAAACGGCAAAACAGTCGAGAGATTAAGTGTCTTGATACGTTTTTAAGTCGAGAAACTTTATGGAGTGAAAAAAAATGGAGTTTACGGAGATGAAAAAAAGATGTTATAATTGTACCGGATACACGTATACACGGTCGTGAAAGGTATTTGGAAGTTTGGAGCGAAGATCGCGCGTTCCTGTTCCTGTGGCCGGAGGAGTACGAGCCGAGAGTCGCGAGCTGTTTGAGCGGTAATGGGGCGTGAGAACGCGAGCGACCGGTTGGCCTCTCGGCTCGGTCTGCCCTCTCGTCGGTCCGACGAAGAAGAGGCCCGACTCGACTGCCTCGCGGTGCCTCCTCGGAACAGAGCCTGGAATCCTCTTTTCCACCTCGCTCGCTCTCCCGTGCAGCGAGCCACCGAGCGGCTCGCTCCATCAACGTACCTGACACTTTCTCACAAAGTTTAACACGAAGTTTCGAGAGCCGCTAGTGGAAACGGCGAGGACGTGCGACCGGGGTAACAATATCGTGGTATGCGTGCTAAATAGCGAACGAGCTAATACACTCCAACGCTGTAGAAACGTTCGAGCTGGCCACTTCCGCGTCCACCGACGGGACCTTTTGATAGATTTAAATGTTTTTACATTTTTTTTAAATTTATTTTTTATTTTATTTTTTACTGTAAAACGAGTACAGTTGGCTTGAGTTTTGCGTAATGGGTACGAATTAAAAAGTTTTGTCCACCAAATTCAATCCTGATGCACGGTAAAAAAAAAAAATTTGTAGATTTAACGAACCGTTCTGGACAGAAAAGTTCTGAAACTTTTTTTTTTTGCTATTATGGCTATTTTTTTTTATTTTTTACATAAGTCCGCGACAATTTTTTTAGTACAAAATATTGTTGAGAACTTGTGTGAAATTTTAGATCGACAGCAAACGATTGATTGGAGCTCGAAGTTCGCATGGGTCAGAGATATTTGCATTAAAAAAAAACGTCATGAAGTCCAAATTCCTACATTGATTTCGACAGAAATCATAACGAATGCATTTTTTTTTTAAGTGAACAATTTTTTGTCGTAATGTGGCGATTTATATTGGCTGAATGTTCTTGAAATAAAAACTGAGTAGCGTTTATAAAGTTAGAAAATTTTTTCGTCGGTCGAGTAGAAAATTCGTCAGTCACGACAGCGATGTAGGGGTGTTACGTGTTGACGGATTGCCAATACGCGGAAATGAGGATTGACGGGGTTGCGGGTTTCCCGATCCCATTTAAAACGTTCATACGTCCGTCGACACGTCGATTAACCCGAAATATTAATATGTATGGGACAGTCGGAGTACCACTGCATTTTCAATGACGACACAGACGAGTTCCCACATGCGAACGACAACGGGCTCCGAAAAACCTATAATAGTAACTCCGCCACAGATCGAAATGTCGGAAGATCGGGGAAATAAAAGCAACGAATTTGTAGCAACGGTAAACACTGCAGTGCTTTTTTTCTCGTTGACGTTAATAATTATTTTTAATTAAATATACAGATCATTGACGACACTAACAAGAATGGCAAAATTAATAAGAAAATAATTGTGCCCGTTTATCGAACAGAAACGTTTGTTAAATGGCTAAATTTACTGCCTTTCACGGCTATAATTATCTCAATTAATGTCTTTTAATTAATGTCTTTTAATTAATGTCTTTTAATTAAAAAATATTCTCTGTAACGTCGCTTCCGGTTTGAAAATTGCACTTTTAAACAGCAGTGATTTCCGGTCACTGCTGTTTACGGTCAAACGGTCACGGTCAAACAGCGTCACTTCCGATTTGGAAATTTCAATTTTGAAACGAAAGTGATGTCACACGGGAAAATGTCACTACCGGTTTAAGAATCTCACTTTTAAAGCTGTGACGTCATGCATGAAAATGTTACTTGCAGTTTGAATATCTCACTTTTGAAAAACGGTGACGCTATAAGACAAAACGTCACTTCCGGTTTGAAAATGTCACTTTTAAAACAAAGGTGACGTCATCCGGGAAAATGTCACTTCCGATTTGAAAATGTTATTTTTAAAACAAAAGTGACGTCATACGGGAAAATGTCACTTCCGGTTTGAAAATCTTGATTTTTTACCGGAGTTTATGTCATACAGGAAAACGTCACTAACGGTCAAAAACCAAGATTTTTGAAACCAGAAGTAACGTTTTCCCGTCAAGTGATCAAGTTTCCGATCAAGTGACTCCCACCATGGTAAACTTAGTCACGCGGCGCCGACCAACGAAGGTACCAATAAAAGGCGATCAATGGAACTACCGAATTTACACCTATCCTCAGATAACACCTTGATGCACCAAACTTTTTAGGTGTTGGCCACGTAATAAGCATAGCACCTCAGAGTTACTTAGAATAAAATTTCGTTTATTACTCCTTTTCCAATTCGAGGCAAGGAACGAACGAACCACTCTTCCCGATGGAGAATTTTCCAACGACCAGATATTCATGGCTACGTAGGTATCTCGGATAGTTTGCGAGGCAGTTCTGTTACGAACCTCATAACAGGCACTCGCCTTAAAGATACTTCGAATGAAATAACGTTTATTATTATTTCTTTCTTCCTTTCCGGGCAACGAAAAGTAGAAAGAAATGGAAAGATATCAGAGTTCCGTTACACACCCACAATAATGGGAATGCGAAGAGAGCCGATTGCGTTCCGTTTGTTGGCTCCGGCGTGTATCAGCAGACAGGCCTCTTTTAACGACGGGGCACGTTCCTCCGTAATGTTTTCTTGCATGTGGAACCCGAGAGCGAGAAAGGACCGAAGATACGCCACAACGGTTGATGCAGCCGTCGAGGCCTCGGGGAAGCGAGGTCGTGTGTCGTTTTCCTCCTCGTCCTCGACCGAGGACGGCTCGTGCCTTAAAAACCTTTCCACGAAACCCCGGTGCGCGCCGATAGGAGAGTTCATCGTCGACGTTGTCTCCTCGTCGAGTATCTCGCCGACAGGTATCTTCGGTCAAGCGAATCTTTCCGTATAGGCACTCGATGACGCTCGACCGTACTCCCTCTATGCACCGTAGAAAGTATATAACCGTAGATAATACTCGATAATCTACGAGCTGGGGGCTCATCACGTTCGGCCGAATAGCGGGTCGCTTGATCTATTATGCGTGACGAACGATACAACAGTATGTTCCTGATTGTGATCGGATAACGCGATCACGATTGGACGGACCGAAACTGCGACTTGCCTCCCGCATTCATTATACTGTTAACCCCCCACCCACCTCCCGGCCTTGCCTAATACACGGGTATTATTTTTCGAAAACAATCATCGAACGCAAAAATTGATGCACAAAAATCGATCGCTGCGAGCGTTTTGATGGACATTTTTGATCCTTGTGTTTGTACGTAATTTACCGGAACTCGGATCAAATGAAATTCGAACTAAAACTGTCGATGGGAAAAATTTCCAAAAATCCAGTTACGTTCGGTGAAATAAATTGGTAGTTTGTTTTTTAATCGAAGGGCATTCAATTTTGTTTTGATAAATAAAAATATCGTTCGGAAGAAATATAATATGGCGGGTATTGGAAAAAACATTTCGACGATTTTAGCCATTTTTTTTGTCGACTTTAATTTGTTTTTTATTTGTATTTCTTTCGTTGTTCAATAACAATTATGGAACGCAAAAATTGTTGCGAAAATCGATAGCTGGAAGCATTTTTTCGACAATTTTTTTCCTACCTTAGGTCTAATTTTTGTACGAAATTGGCCGGCACTGGAATGAAATGAAATTCGAATTAAAACTATTGGTGAGAAACATTTGCAAAAATTAATTCCGTGTAGTGATATAAATTTCAATTTTTTTTTAATCAAACGTAATTCAATCTTGTTTCAATAAATAAAAATCTTCTACCAGAGAAATACAATATGGCGTGTATTGGAAAAAACATTTCGGATCGATTTCAATTTATTTTTTATTTGTATTTCTTTTTCGTTGAAGAAATGAAAATTCGATGCATTTTTTTTTGTTATATTTAATATGTAATTTTTATTTCACTGTGTCGACACAAAATTTTTCCCATGTCGTGGCTCAGCACAGCGTGACGTTGATTGTGCAATCCGGACCCGGCGCGGAGCCAGCGAGGCTTCGATGTTTTCACCGCGATCGCGGGAATATAATAATCGATAAATTATCGCTCGAATGGAGTTTAGCATGACACGTCCATTAGCACGAGCAAATTTGTCGCAGCGATGTCAGAAAATAACTCTCCGGTATAGTTGTGTTATCGTGAATTTTACTCTATCGATATAATCGAATTCAATATTTAATCTAAAATGAATGCTATTTAAATCAGAATTTCTATATATCTTCAGTTCGTCAGAAACGTAAGTTTCCAAGTCCTGGAATATTAATTACCCGAGATAATAGAGCATGAATATTCATGGGAAAAATCTCGACAACAACAACAAACAAAAAAAAAGTATCGAAGTGGTCACAGCCGCCGGCCGATAAAATAAACACGAATGAATTTACGGTAAAGGCGAAGAAAAAATGAAAAAAAAAAAATGGATAGATAAAATTTTTTACATTTAACTCTCAAGATATGTTAGCGATACGCTCACGATCTCGAGATATCACACGAATGTTATGGTGGAAGCGTGTTTTGCTCACCGAGAGTGCGGCTACGTAGTCATGCATGCACCTAGAGCCAGCACGTCGCGCGGGGGCTTCGTACTCATTGATCATTTCGATCACTTATGCTAATCTCGTATAGTGTTCACTCGCGCGAACTCACGGTAAAACTGGTTTGCCCGCTGTGTGCACTCTCCTCGCCTCTCGCAGTAATTATTTCACACTCGGCAAAGTGGCCGTTATTAGCAGGCGCTCGCTTTTACGGGTTTCGCGCTAAGCTTTGTGCTAAACTGCCCCGAGCCTAACCGCGCTAAAGCGTGGTTCGATTTTGAGATGGATACTTCACGTTGCAAAAAAGAAATAATAATAACTGTCCCAAAAAATTGACAATTATTACATTACATATCGATAAAATATGCCAATTTATCCAATCTTTTGTTCATTTTTTTTGTATTTTTTTTACTGTGGTTTGAGAATAAAGATTACACTGTTGCATATACCCAGACACCTCATGCCGCGAAAAAAGAATATTATACTTGGGAAATATAATATCACGGTTGAAAAAAATGGAAAATGTTATGCATCGGACTGGAAGTTTTTCTTCAAACCGGTACATTAAATTTAACGTATAATTCATGAACAATTACTGGAATGTTACTGTGAAATTAAAGTAAATTATTGGATTTAAAGTTAACGATTGTAGTACATTTATAGTAAAGTTAAAGTAAATTATGAACAGTAAAGTTTCGTAAAGTATTTTTAGTAATGTGTACGTGAAATTTAATATACGAGTTTAGACAACAAAAAGAACTTCCAATACCAGTACATTAAATTTCATACGAATTTTTTTTACAGTCTATACAGTAACAGTGACTTCCGTAATTCAAAAGGCACGCTACTTCCAAACCCTCAAAAAAAGTTACAAAACGATTAACATTTTTTAGCTCATTTTCTCTCTGTTTTCGTATAAGTCTCTTGAGCCGCGAAAATTCCCTCCACAAAAAAAAGAAGGAAAAAATAACTGTCTCAACATTTTTACCGATGACAAATTATTTTCTCATAATTTCGATTATCCAAAAACGGTAAAAAAAATATAATTCTAATTTGCAAATCTAAAGTCCTTTATTCGCCGACGCTCGCACGTCGGTCCGTCTCGCCCCGACGCGTTCAACGCGCGGCGGTGTGCGCAACCGCGGGGTGGTTCCCTTTCGATAATCTATGACTCGAGCCAATTAATAACACCAAACAACCCCGTGCGTCTTTGCAGCAACCGTGGGAGTAACTCCATGCGTTATAGCGAATACGATATATACATGTGAGTACCATCCACATGTGTACACTCATACGTACGCGTGGATACGTATATATCGTCCGTGGGCCTTCCACGTTGATTAACTAGGCTCTCTGCGGGCCATCCGGCGCGCGTACAGTCTTAATGACAACCACGAGCCGAGAGAACACTGGCCGACTCGCTGCCACGGTGTCTCATAACAGCGCGGTGGAATTGACCGTTCCGACGGAATATCTCGCCGACGATTTTGCACCGAACGGGTCAGCTTCATCCCGTCCGCAATTCCGAACGGGCGAGAGCGCGGCCGAGGGAATCGAGCAAGAAGCCCCGAAGGGGGCTGAGCGCGCGTGGAGCCAGTCAGAAAAAAAGGTGCTCCTCCTCATCTCTCCCTCCGCCCGTGAGCCCACCGATCTCGCGGGCTCGCGCGGTGGTGCATCGGTTGCACCGTTGCACCAGCAGCGGATGATTTAACGACTCCCTCGAAATTTCGATCGGATCTCTCGCGGCGTAGGAAACATATATAAGATGGAGATGAGAGGCGGGAGAGAAGGAGCAAAGGATATTGAGAGAGAAACGAAAAAAAAAAAAATACAAAAAAAATACAACGAGAAGGAAAAAAAGATTGAATGAAGAAAAAAGAAGTGAAGAGGAGAAGCGGAGAGAATGAGAGAGGGCGGCGGGAACGGGACGAGCCACGGGAGCTCGGGAGAGATACGAGTTGGAGAGATGCTCTCGGGTAGCGAGTCCGACGGGCCAACGATATGTAACTATCGGACTAATTTGCAGAAGCAACTGAGGAGAGACGGTGAAAAATATATCTGACGAATCGATACGCACACGGAGAGGGGGCGCGCGCGCACACCGGGCCCGCTCATCCTTCGCCAAGAGCTATAAAGACGGGTGAATAAAAATTGCCGAAAAATAAAATGAGAAGGGAAAATAAAAAATTTGTTAAATTAGGAAAAAAATAAAGAAAAAAATATGAGGGAAAAAAATACGGAGATGGCGAGTATGTAAAGAGATAACGGAGATAAAGTGAGGCTGAGGCGAGGAGGCGTACAGCGGAGATACGAGAGTGGGCTCTCGGAGAGCGCGCAAAGAGCGTCGAAACTTCTTCGCATCGTTGTACAAGTTGCGGTATGGTGTCGCCGGTATATATACGCCGCGATATATCTTCGCGTCCGGTTGAAAGGCTCGCATGGAAAGAGGGGAAAAAGAGTATGAAAGAGAAAGAGATCGTGTCGGTGATTATCAGCAATAATATGTACGCGGAGACTTTAATTACATCGGGCTGTACGTACGTACGTGCTGTGTGTGTGCTGCGTCTCTCGTTTCTCGCGGGAGTTGCGGGTCGTGGATCTCTTCCTATCGGTGCAACCTGTCGGCGCTAAACAACTGCGAGTTGTTTTTTTTTTAACACTCGGGTTTTAAATGGATCGTAATAGCGCAAGAATATTGTTCCCACTCAATTCAGTTGTGCTTTTGAGCACTTCTTCGGTAAGTCATGGTCTTTTGCTCCGGATCGCTCGGTACTTAAGGTAGTCGTTGCGAATAGTGTTCACTTCATGTAAGTTTCAGAGAAATTATAGGGAATTGCAAACACTTCTGGATGGTATAAAAATCGGAAAAAAATCAACCATGTTACGGGTGCTGAGGAAATTAATTTTGCATAACAATAATTCCAAAATGTTATTGACCATTTGATGAAAAACAAAATTGTTTCAACAAATCTCCCGGAAACCTAACTTTATTTTTATGAAAATGCTTCGTTCACTTTTATGAATACGTATGGACGAATGAAAATTCGTATGAATTTTGATTATTTTTAAATTCACTTTGAATTTTTTTTATATGGGAACAACGTGTAGAAAGTCCCTAAATTCAAAGTGAATTTGAAAATTTAAAAAAATTCATACGTATTCAGAAAAATAAACAAATAATTTTGATTAAAAAAAATATATGTTTCCGGGAGATTTGTTGAACAATTTTATTTTTCATCAATTTGTTAATAACATTTTGGAATTATTATTATGGAAAATTAATCTTTTCAGCATCTTTAAGATGCTTGATTTTTTTCAGATCTTTATATCATCGAGAAGTGTTTGCAATTCCCTCTCATTTTTCTGAAACTTATGCGAAGTGAATACTATTCAAGGACTACCTTAATGAGTTGGATGCGGGTTCTAAAAAGAGCTTTAAATTCTAGATTTTTTGCGCTAATATTATGGGTACAAAAACTATGGGTTAAATAAATTTCGATAGAGAGCAAAAAATAATTTCGTAAAATCGGGATATGAATTTTCTGATTTATTATTTTATTATACAAATAAGATTCTTTTATTATATAAATAATAATAATTTTGTTAATTAAGTGATAAACAGCATGAATCAACTGAAGATATCTGCATGACATCAAGTTTCATCATTGTCGAGTTTCTATCTGTGCACGGCTTTAGGAAGAATAAACAATTGTTCACTTATAGAATTTTATTCTCCAAGTGAACTTCCTCGAGCAAAGTTTGTGCGATGCACAATACAGCCGTTAAAACTCGATGAAATTTTGTCTCATGCTGATATGTTCAGAGTCATTTACCAACCACCCCTTAATCCTTTAACTAACCATTTACGTTCGAAAGCAAAATTGCTACGTGAACCTGCGTTGATACCCGCTTCATGTAGGATTTGCTTTTAACCGGAAATGGTTAATACCCATGAAAAAAACTCAATTATAGCTTCTGTTACCGACCGAGCGCGGAATGGGTAGCGAGAAAGGGATTTCACATCGCCCAAAGAAATAAATGTGGAGCACAGACTCAGCCGGCAACGAAAACTATAATTCTTTTTTTTCAAAGGCCTCAAACATTTTGCACTGAACGCAGGATTAAAAACGGATTACAGCCGTTGTTATCGGCTCGTTCTCGGTGGGCGGATGGGAGCAGATTTCACATCGGCTTAATAACTAGGTAGTGGAAGATTTATACAATGCGGGACTGTAAGAATGGAGTAACAAAAAATATATATTAATCCCAGCAGATTAAAAGAACGGAAGAAAAAACAATCTTGATCACATAAATTTTTGAATAATAAAAAACTAACCGACGGTGGGAAACATGCGTTCTTGTGAATTGGAGAGATGAACGGGTAATTTTGTTTAAATCGAATTCGCGATTAATATCCTACTTCTCGTTCAAGGCGTAAGCAATGAGCCATGTCAGCATAACTAACTATAAGTACACAAGCCTGAAGCGAGGAAATCTCGAACGGGAGCCTCGGTAAACTCACCGCAGTGTAGCTTCAGTATACTGTACACATATTTGTATACAATAGGGCATCATAATACGTAATCTGGCTAAGGTATTCATGGACGAGATACACCGAGATCTCCCACGTTCGCTTGCTCGCTGCGCTCACGGAGCTGTTCACACCATCGTAACGTCGTAACAGCCAACATAGTTGCGGCTCGTGTTTGTCTTGTACGTGCATCATGACTTCGACCTTGCTTACTTGGCTCGGTGCAATATGCTCAAATTATTACGGAAACAAGCTCTCGCCACTACCTCTGTCAAATACAACCTCCTATTCAAATTAACAAAAAATATGTTAATCTATGAATCAACAAATCACTTGATTTATAATCGGCAAATCGGGAAATCATGTGAATTTGACGTCTTACAAGTTTATAGTTTAATAATTTTAATAATTTTAATAATTTTAATAATTTTAATAATTTTAATAATTTTAATAATTTTAATAATTTTAATAATTTTAATAATTTTAATAAGTAGTGGATTTATTGACAATGTTCCAGATGGAACAGTTTTTGGTACATAGCATTTACATAGTGTAATTTGTCATGAGAGTACAGATATATATTGCCTATCATGACAAATTGGCTATCGACCTAAGTCCTTCAGCCAAAATTTTAATAATTTTAATAATTTTAATAAATAAAATCAAAGCGGGGCGTTGGGTCAGTGCGGGAGCACTTGGAGCGTGAAACGAGCGTTTAAATTTTCACGATACATCTGTGAAACATTGTTACCTCCCCCCTTTTTATGTTACCGCGTGTGCTGTGGAACGCGAGTATCACGAGCGAAGCAGAGCGCAGAGCCAAAAGAGAGCCGAACGTTGTAACGTGCAGAGAATAGATAGGATATAGCGCGTCCTCGTACGAGAGAAGACGATTCGACCAAGATTCGCAGGAACAGATACACGAAGCGAACGTTTCTTCTGGCAATGGCCGGAAAGGTGTAGAGGCTACCTATACTGTACTAAAGTCCTGATATTACTCACGATCTCTGCGGCTTTTGCTCGCTCCCTGCCTTCTTATTCGCGCGCATTGTCTCGAGATAAATGATTTCGAGATATGGTATAGTAGTCCATGAAGGTGGACCTCGAGAAACCGGCGGGCTTCCTCTCCAGCATTATTTCTCACTTTCTCTTTCTATCTCGTCCTTCCACGGGATCCTGGCGCGAGGAGTAAAAGGCCGCTCGATGCCAGAGATTCCTCGAGATTTTTTTCGGGAGCTTCACACATACAGCCGGATATTCAATCGTCAAATTTGTGGTGCCAATTATAATTTTCGTAGATCCGGCTAATTAAAAAAAAAAAATTGTTTGGATTGAATCAAATCTATTTGAATACCGGTTTGCGAGGACACTTCGGTCGGTCAGATAAATGTAGGAAATTTATTACAATAATAGATTCTCATAGAGTGTGTTACGATATTATCTCGAAGTAGGTTGAAATTCGATATTTCCATGCTTGCCTTTTTCTTCGTGAAGCAATTGGTCGGGGTCGTATGACTAAGTTTGCACCAGGTCAAGTATTAATTAATTTATCCGTTTCTGTCACTGATTGCGTTCGAGATATATTCCAGAGAAATATTTAAAAAAATCTTTGTAACGTCACTTCCCATTTGAAAATCTAAGTTCTCGACCATGTACGAAAAAATGTCACATACGGTTTGAAAATTTTAGTTTTTGACCGGATGTGACATGTTTCCGTACGACGTTACTTCCCCCGATTTTCCTGACGCCTTCAAAATACCCTGAAAATTCCAGGTTTTCACAGTTTTCCCTGAAGGTGGGCATGCTATGTCTACCGTACCTTATGACGAAGGCCCTTCTTACTAGAACTCAGAAAACTAGTTCTCTTTTGAACGGTCCTGCAACCTTCGAATTGGTGCTCCAAAAACTTCCCCCTTTGGATTTACGAATTTTCCTGACAAGTCGCCAACTTTACGCATTAATCCGACAATTTAATTTTTTAAAAAGTCCTGCCACAACATTACAATACAACGCTGGTCTCCTTAAAATTTCATCGCCTCAAGTTAGGTTCCCGCATCCAACATCCTAACGAGCTAATCCCGTCCCGCTACCAGAGCTACCACCTCTCGAGTCATCCGCCAGAGATATCATGCAGTCCGACAGAGACTGATATCTCGTCGACACCAGGGTGGCTCGTCCCGTATTAGCGCCTTCGCGTAGGTTCGCATCAATCCACACGTGTATGCCCGTAGAGCGACGACACAATTCATTAAGAATTCGATTCATCGGGAACAATCGGTGTTCATTAGGGCTCCCGCGGGAGGTTCGTTGCATCGCCCTCGCGCTTCATCTTCCTCCTCCTCGCCGTCTTTATCCTCCGCCCCGCCGAAGAGATACTACTTATCATTTCCGTGCGTACGTCTGTCGGGACAGGAGATGCATCACTTATTACCTCTGTTATACCCGTCCCCGCATCTTCGCCTCCTCGCGCACGCACGTTGCGCGATGCAACCTCCCGAGCGAGCGGTGTATATTAATACTCGTTTGCTAGCCAGTGTACTTTCGTCGGTACGACAGGGTCGCGCTCCCTTACCGATCGATTATTACTTTCGTCGGTGAGCTCGTTCCGCTCGTACCCAGAACAGAATTCGACGTTCGAATTTCGTGCACAACGATCGCGCGCGATTCGCTCTCGCTCGGCAACTGCGTGTACGCCTTACCGACGGATCCTTTTGAGAAATCCCCCGCCCCCCCCCCCCTCGCGATTAATATGCCCGGCTTGATTTATCGCCTGTCCCTCTTCTTTTTCTTCCAGCATTCTCTCGCTCGCCGTTTCTCGATCTCTCGCGTTGCGCGACGCGATAATTCAACCTCCTCGAGCATTCACCGTGGTCCGCGTACACGTGTGTAACGCGAATTCGCGCTCGTATCCGAGAGGAGACTCGTGTGTGTGCGAGATGCGCGACCCCTCGGGTCACGGGACCGCGCAGGAATCGGTAGTGGTTGCGGTTACGTATGGGATGTATTGTGCCATACTATTGCCGAACCTCCTCGATACTCGGACCGAAGAACGACTGGCCGCGAGATGAGTTTCGACAATTTTGCCAATGACGAAGTTGGGCCAGCTTCGAGAGAGATCAACCCCATAGCGTGACCGGTCGGTAATATAACTCGGCCGTAAATTTACACGAAAATGGTCACGTACGAGGGGTGTTCTCTCACTCAGTGCCATACACACATACGCACACACATGCACGCGCGCGCGCGGAAGCGGGACGTGTCCGTCCGGCTTCAGAACTCGCTCTCTTCGGCACACTCGAGCGGTTGTAAAAACTGGCTCTCGTTTGGCTCCGAACGATTAAGCATTGACAGGCCGCAAAATAGCCGGCGTTAGTTCAAACGCGTTTGAATTTCGAGATGAATGGTACTTTCTGCTTCGTGAAGTAATGTATTCCATAAACATATCCATCGCGGTTTGATGGGTTTACTATTTTAGATAATATTCATATGTCGATCGGTGCACATGTTTTTTAGCGCCGATGGTTTGTATTTTTCTCATTCGAATGACTGCATGAGCTAAGAAAGACGAATTCATAAAGAGACTCACAAAGAGACTCACAAAGAGACTCACGAGGAGACTCACAAAGAGACTCACGAGGAGACTCACAAAGAGACTCACGAGGAGACTCACAAAGAGACTCACGAGGAGACTCACAAAGAGACTCACAAAGAGACTCTCAAAGAGACTCTCAAAGAGATTCTCAAAGAGACTCACAAAGAGACTCACAAAGAGACTCATAAACAGAAAGTAATGGGAAAATGTTTTTTCTATATTACAACAGAGTATGCAATAAGGAAAAAAATGTGTCTAGGCCATTTTCAATGCGATCAGTGTCAGCTCTGTCACGAGCATAGGCTCGAAGTTCATTAGATGAAATTCTCTCAGGGACTCTCATAGCTCCAGAGCATGGATCTTGTATAGAGTAATTTCAGTGCAGTTATTGCGAGCCCGTAATTATCACCACTTCTGTTTTTTTTCTCCTCGTCTTCCTCTTCTTTTCCTCCTCGCGACATCGTCGGCCGCCACTGAGCATGCGACAAGGACGTTGGCCATTAAACCATTCAGCATCCTCCCGTACACGCTCCCGATTGGGCATTAATCCACATGCCGCCTACTTTCCTTTAAACCGTCCAGTCCGCGACATTCGTTCGCAACTTTCGTCGCGAAATTCTCGAGCGGCGGCTGAACGGCGTCAGCCAGTTTCACCGAAATCTCT
Organism: Ichneumoninae sp. B BG-2022a; assembly: GCA_030522725.1. Lineage (NCBI taxonomy): Eukaryota > Metazoa > Arthropoda > Insecta > Hymenoptera > Ichneumonidae > Ichneumoninae sp. B BG-2022a. The sequence goes on along the minus strand of JAPYZD010004822.1, from coordinate 2,470 downwards.
TGGTAAACGAGTCGAGTAGCGGAGCAAGCTGGTCTGCAACATTCGAGCGCGCGCGCGCGCACAACCATCCATCCTTTCCTCCCTCCGGCCCATTCGCACTTTGCCGAGCAATCCTCATTCCCATTTATCACCTCTTTCTCGCCGCTTGGCTCTTTCACTGCCACCTCATCCTTTTCTATACACTATCTATATAGCGTACGTATATCCGTCCGCCTCTGCACACTTATTCTTTCCTTTCTGGCTGCTCGCTTCGCGTCTCCTTTTTTTCACCTAACTCCCCCCACCCCTCCCTCTTCGACTCCAATTGGCTTTTTTTCGACGTCCATCCCTCGCCCCTCTTGCAATTTTCTTATTTTCACCCGCACGCAGAGAGATCACCACGCCGTACCGACGCGACTCCGGCACGGTACGCGCGGCCGTAGCTATCCCCGAGGAGTCCGTTCGGGCGTTCGGTTTGTGGGTTGCCTTGGCTTCCTTGGATCGGCTGCGACCAGCCGCGAACGATGGCGGGGAGAGAAATACGAAGGCAAGGATAAAACAACCGAAGTGAGATACGAATTGTACGAGAAGAGGCGCGCACACTGCCGAAACCAGCCAGACGCCTATGCCTCATTACAGACCCGGCGAGAAACCGGAGGCTCGCGCGGACTTGGCCATTTCGCCTTGGTTCTCCGCCACTCGCGCCCGGCTACGAGAAAGGAACGAACCGGTGAATAAAGGTATCCGTCTCTCTTTACCGGCCGCGGATATGCATTATGTATCTATACCGTGAATAAAATTGCGCAAAGAGCCGAGGTTCCAGTGAAATTACGAGGTCGAGCGCAACCCCGTGGATTCTCTTGCGGTTGGGAATCATATCGGTGCTTGATGGGCGAGCCGTTGCGACGCTCGAACCCAACGATAGGATGAGTTAACTCCCGTCGAAACCGACATAGCGCATACCTGTACGTTATACCTGACGTTCGTTTTGGCAACCGTCGGGCCCCGTTCGTCGAAATCCTGGCGAGGAACACAAACGCAACGGGGCTCATCCGTAATAACGCTCGACCAGGCGCCTGGTTTCCTGGGCGCGCGCACACAATTCTTCGCCATACAACATCGCCAACCACCATCGAAACCACCGAGCGAATCACCCCCTCAACCCATTTTTTTTTTGCCGCGTCTTTCCGCGCACGCTGGCCAATCTCCGAGAATCGATAGACGGATCGCGTGCCAGCGTTGGAGCCGATGGATCAGGCCCATGACGTCCCGCACTCGGAACGAAATTGTGGCTCCAGCTACTGGCGCCATGGCATTCCGGGCGTGGAATTCGATCTCGGTCATGCACTCGGATGTTCCAGCGGTGGAGATTAACATGCGCGTGGATAGGATAAAAGTGGTGAATATGGCCCACCTCGATTAACACGTAAATCAATGATATATAAACCGGTCCATATTCCCCACTTTTACCCTAAAAGTGTTCCGGAGTGTACCGGAGCTTTCCGCACTCGGAACGAAATTGTGGCTCCAGCTACCGGCGCCATGGCATTCCGGACGTGGAATACGATCTCGGTCATGCACTCGGATGTTCCAGCGGTGCAGATTAACATGCGCGTGGATAGGGTAAAAGTGGTGAATATGGCCCACCTCGATTAACACCTAAATCAATGATATATGGACCGGTCCATATTCCCCACTTTTACCCTGAAAGTGTTCCGGAGTGTTCCGGAGCGTTCCGGAGCGTCCCGTGCTCGGAACGAAATTGTAGCTCCAGCTACCGGCGCCATGGCATTCCGAGCGTGGAATTCGATCTCGGTCATGCACTTCGATGTTCCAGCGGTGGAGATTAACATGCGCGTGGATAGGGTAAAAGTGGTTAATATGGCCCACCTCGAATAACACCTAAATCAATGATGTATGGACCGGTCCATATTCCCCACTTTTACCCTAAGTGTTCCGGAGCGTGGTCAAGCGAACAAAGGATAATTAGGGAAGAATCGATGATGGGTATTAGATCCGCGTCGCGGATGTCGAGAGTCATCGTCGGCTGGTCCCTTCCAGCTTGCCCACCATCCATCCAGCTGGCTCCGGCACGTCCGCGATGCTGGCGTTTAGTTTAAATTCGTTTCCGAGCGTTGGGGCTCCTCGACCGGGCGTTCTAATGAATCGAAGTGCCCACCTACCGGCAATTAATAACTCCTGTGGAAAGCTTCTCGCGGGCGCTGCCGCTCGGCCGCATACCGTTGCACAATGGATATCCGGATGGTCCTGAGTGCAACGGGCAACGCGTTAACCCCGACGTGCTCTCGTGGAACGAGATGTTCCTCCCGACGAGCGGGCGAACGAGGAGAAAAATAATAAAAAAATAACGAACGAAAGAGAAAAGATGGTTTTCGGTGGGAGAGATCGTATTAGAGTTCCGCGCCAGAGCGACGGGCGAACCGATGGACGAAGGTGGTGTCGGGACCTTCGGAGAATTATACTGCGTTTT
>JAPYZD010004821.1:0-21812 GCA_030522725.1 Ichneumoninae sp. B BG-2022a | reverse complement strand
TTCTCTTTCTCTTTCTCTTTCTCTTTCTCTTTCTCTTTCTCTTTCTCTTTCTCTTTCTCTTTCTCTTTCTCTTTCTCTTTCTCTTTCTCTTTCTCTTTCGATAGTTAACGATATGTTGGACGCGTTATGCTTCTTAAATGTGAAAGAAAGAGTAAAATTCAATGTGGTTGTATATAAGATGGTCGAGGAGGATAAACGAAAATCGCCTGAAAATAAATTAATAAAGTATGTAGGAACTAGTGAATGCAGGAGGACAAGACAAGCAAACCACGTAAAAATTGAATTTCGTAAACGAGCAATTGGCCAAAAAGACATTCTATACGATGGACTGAAACTGTACAATGAGCTTCCTCAAAAATTGAAAGATGCAAAGGACGTTGAGGAACTGAAAAGAAAACTAGCAGAACATGTGAAATGTGATAGGAATGTTAGTGTAAGATAGATCTATAAGTACAGCTGTAAATGAAAATGGCATGTAGCGCACTGCGCAAGATAGCTTTTGCTAGTAAACACATTCATTCATTCATTCATTTCTCTTTCTCCTCGTCGTCCTCTTCATCATCATCATCGTCTTCATCTTATCGCTCTCAATGTTCCTTGCTTGGTCCAACGAGCCTCGTTTTCCAGCGACGCTCTACGCACTGTACTCTCGACGGTTGCCCGTTTTCCACCCTTATTCTAGTGACGCAGGCGACGGTGTTTGGTCATTTAGAAGAAGAAAAAAAAAGTCATTAAGCATATTCGCGTCGAGTCACGCCGACTAATTTCCCAATGAGTCTCGTGTACGCTTCATGCTTTGACACTGCACTTTTTCCTCTTTCTTACATTCATCCCTCTCCTCTTCACCCCTCGATTGATGATCGAGGAATTACAATTGGTACGAATTCGGTAATGAAAAAATACCTCGAGTTCGAGATGAGGGGCTAGATTGGCAAAGAGGCTCCCTTTGGTACTTATTTTATTCATTTTTTTTTTTTTTTTAAGCATCGAAGAAAAAAACCTTCAACGGCAGGGAACGCGGATTGCTGACGGTTCCAAGAGGTTCTCGAGGTGACGCGTCGCGTCAAAACGTCCCGTCGTCTGTCTGCGAACCCGGTTGAATTATTGAGCTAATTGCGATAAGTTGAAAAAGTCCGACGGAAACACCGGGGAAAGAGTGAGGGAGATTTGCAATTGCTGGTGGCGATTCGAGTTATTTTTTTTCCTCTCTCCACCTTCCCTCGGCGATGCTCTCCAGACAGAAATATGCGAAGCCTTCGTGGCAGTCGTTGATCGTGCTGCGAACCTCTCTGGCCAAAGCCGGACCGCTTAATTGGACAAAGCTCTGTGCGCCTCTTCCCTCGGCTGTGGGAAAGAGGGCGAAATCACGGAACATGGCATGGAGAACGAGATAGACGGAGAGACGGCCGTTTACTCTCGGGCCTTACTTATAGCGCGGAGTCGCGGGCGCCCCGTGGAGAGGAAGAGAGAAACTCGAGCGCCCACTCGACCGTCGCAATATGCCGAAAAAAATGCGAATCACTTTTCGCAGCGGAAAAGGCAAGGAGTGAGACGCGACCGGATGGATCCGACGAAAGGTTGCAAACACGAGTGGAGAAAGGGGGGAGGGGGGAGATACATAAGGGCGGAAAGGGCGAACGTCCGTCGAGGACCGCGTCAACACGGGAAATCGAGGAGGAACCGCTGATGTTGGGCTCCAAGTGCCACCGGAAGTGGAAGAGGGACGATGAGAGCTTCGCCGCGAACGACGGAGGGAATATGGGATTACAGTTTTCGTTACCGACCGAGGAGTTGCGCATTGCCTCAAAGAGACGTGGAACGCACTCAGTCGGTACTAAAAAGTGTATCAATTTTTACTCGAGGACACCTTCGGATGTTGATAATTTGGTATTGATCAGAAAAGTTTAGAGCACTTTAAAGAAATGGATTACAGTTTTTTATACCGACTGAACCCGGGCTGGGCGAGAGGGGGGAGATCTCACATCACCTCGAGGAACCTGTGTGCATTTTTTTACATCAAACTTGTGACTACTTTACGTGTTCAACAGTTGGATAGTGAAAAATGTTATCAATTTTACTAGGAATTTGGGATTACAGTTTTCGTTACCGACCTAGGAGTTGCACATCGCCTTAAGAAGATGTGGAGCAGCCTTGGCCGGTATGAATTGTTGTTAGAGGACTTTCGGATGTAGACAATTCAGTATTGATCAGAAAAGTTTATCACATTTTAGTGCAATGGATTGCAGTTTTTGATACCGAGCCTGGGCTGGGCGGGCGAGCGGCAGGTCTCGCATCGCCTCGAGGTACCTCAGTGAATTCTTTTCGTCAAAATTGTCACTGCTTTACCTGTTCAAAAGTCTGGTACCAGTGAATCTTAACGTTCTCGTTGCGACGCCAAGAGTTAATGACGCATCAAATAGTAAATACTTGAGAATCTAGTCAATAACGAGGACGCGTTCGCTAGCTGGGCCGTCTCTTTCGTCGCAGGAAGAAGACGGCCGGAGCTCGGAAAAGTTACCTCGCGCCATTAGGATCTTCTGTTTGCACTGCCGACTCGGTACTCCCGTTCGTCGCCTCCTCGTTCGTTTGATATTAATGTTTTTCTTGCTCAACGATATCTCAGAGGAGGTCCCGTTACCCACTGTACTCTTCGTACCGACTCCCACCAGCCGTTAGCGCAAAAGCTCGTTATTACCGCTGCAAACAGAACGACTGTGTATGTGTGTATGTGTGTCTCTCGACTGCGACAGAGTACATTAATGCCTCCAGCTACTGTGGCGCACCCACTGGGTTTTCTATTTAGATTTTCTTCTCGGTACCTTCACGCTTACTGTCAGTCGCAGCCAAGATTTTTCTTCATCTCAATAAGAATAAGACAATACAACACCGCTGGATAACTAAACCCGTAGTTAATCTGAATGAAATGTCATGACGTTTTTTTACAAGTTCGACTCCAATTCGGTAGATATGAATTCTCAGCACAGCCTTCTGAGGCCCTTTCCTGTTGAAAAAAAATCGGAAGTCCGAATTAGTGCGAATAGAATATTCATTCGTTTTAGGTAAAGACCTTTTACAATTTTGCTAAATAGCCTTTAACAGGTGATAGATATAATAAAGATAAAAATTCATTCTTAGGGTCGAATTTTAAGACGTTAGTTTGAACTTAAGATCGCTTTTGAGATCGAAGTTTTGGCACGAATATCGTTGCTGCTCAGAGCTTTTTAATTTTAATTAGTTCTTTTTAATGTTAAGAAGTTTTATTCCAATGCAATACTTATGAAGTCTTACTAAAGTAATTTTTACGTTCCGAGGTTCCATCCTGCTGAAAAATAAGTAATAATAATTTCTCACCTGCGCGCTACTGGTTTGTACCAAAATTTTCTGAAAACCAAGATTTTTAAACCTAATCGGGATTCTACTGTAAGAAGAAGAAGACTCGAGACCAAATGATATCACACACGTCACGAGGAATAATTCGGTAACGACAGGAGACTAACGAGGTCATCGTTGGATCGTGAAAAGGGGGCGAATAAATGGTACACAAACTTTTTTTTCTCATGCCGAAATTAATTTTCCGGTTGACTCGGGAAATATATAAAATATATTCTCTCCGGACCATACCGAACGTTCCGCTGCTGATGGCTACTTATGTGAGTCGTACGTACGAGATGTGATGGAGCGAGAGTTATATCGCCGGATTGTAAGATTTTCTTTTCCTTTTTTTTTCCTACTCATACTCGAAAGATCAAGCTCGATCCACGGCCATTGGCTCCGTAGCTATGTTGTTATATATTTCCGAGAGAGCGTTGGTAATCTTCTGGCCAGCCGGCGCGTCTCGCAATGCTCGCTCATTTGTCTTTGGCTCCTCGGCTAATGAAATTATAGCCGCCAACCGGGACACCCCCCCTCTTCACCGTCGGGGTCATCTTTCCGGCCAACTTGGCCCCATCACCTATCTCTTCCCCCCCCCCCCTCCCCCCCCCCCCCCCCTCGCCCACCGGTTATGATATGGCCGCAAGGGAAAACGGCGACGCGGTACGCAACATCGGCCGAAGGAAAATTGCGGACGAAAGTTGTTTCCCAACGTCGTTCGTGTGTATCCTCTTTGAGCACTTCCAGCAGATGACGTCGAGTCGTCGTATGGAAGGCTGGACCGGTTACAACTATCAGCCGCGGGGATATTGCACGGCCTCGGCGCCGATACGTGCAGACGCAGCTGCTTCCGCAGCTTCGCCGGAAAGTGTCGGGGAAAAAGAAAGAGAGCTAAAGATCGCGGGTTTTTTTTTCGGAGGCTGCATCGGTATTATTGGCACAAGATTGCGCGAACTCTCTTCGCTATCCGAGTCGACACCTGCTGCTGGAACGTGAAAAGTCTACCGAAGAATTTTATTCTTTTGAAAGTAAAAATATACATCCTTCGCCATTGTATTTTGTAGAGTTTTTATTGTTGTTATTTATTGACGATTTATTAATAACTGTAATTATTAAACTGAAGCTTATGCGTAAGTTATATTTATGTATAAAAAAACAATTCGAAACCAGCACGAACCTTCCTAGTTTCAGTATTTATCAATAATAATATACCAATTTTTCAGATACCCCATTGTTTTTTTTTTTTTTATATCGACTCAACCCCTTAAAGAGGGCTTAGTTACTCCGCGTCGAATTTAGCCGGCGTTCATAGTCGCAGTGTATACCGGAAGCCACTTATCGGCTAATGAAAGGAAAAAAAAAAACCTCGGGGTTCAAGCTCATTCGGGACGAGCCTATAAAACGCTTGGGAGATACTACAGCGTGTATTCTGATGTCAGTATGGAGATCGCGGAACGACTCCAAGAAGAGGGTGTAACGAACTGAGCAAGGGCTTATCTGGAAACTTAATTTTTTTTTTAAGATTGCCCTCGTGTGTCGTATTAAGCCGTGGAGCGTTTAAAGTATGAGAAGCAGCTCGTCGCGAATGGCGAAATCACCCCCGGAGGCTCGCCCGACACCCTCGAGGCCTCGCGGTGTGCTGCACGTAAATAGCTACTTGTCGCTTCATTTCCCCGAAATAAAAAAAAGGAAGGCACTCCGGGGCAGATGCGAGCATCCGTTTTAAATTTTGCCGGAGAGAGACTATCGAGATAACGAAATATATGAATTAATGGTAGCTACCAAGCTAGGAAGAAAAAAAGGCTAATATCCCTATCGTTATTCATCCCTCTCCCCGTATCTCAATTCCCGAAATCCACCCCTCGTTAAATTTATTATATCGATTGCTAAGAAACAGAAGGGCGAATCCCGAATCGTCCCGAATCTACGCCCTTCTGTTTCTCAGCTGGCGATATATAGAGGAAGGGCAAAACGGAACAGCTAAAAAATAAAGGCCATCCGGATGAGTCCGAATTCCAGTATTTATCAAAAAATAATTTTCAAAAATCGGAATAGGGTAAACCAGCCAATCAATGGACACTTTCATCTATTCATTGATTTTTTCGTCTGCTTGACGGTCCATTCATTGGCCAGTTTACCCTCCGATGTTTCGTAAAAATAATGTTGTCAAGTAAGTGAAAAACTCTTTCCTTCTGGTTTGAATATACAAACATGTCCATTTATTTCCCGTGTCATTGACAATTTCACTTCGTACAGTTATCGATAAAACTAGCGCCGGATAAAAAAATTAAAAAATAACAATATTGACGTTTGTGGACAATAAATTGTTGTAAAAAGTACAAACTTTTTTTTGTAATGCGAGCCCCTACTCAAGATATAATTGCACTTCGTACTTCACCCAGAAAAAAAATGTATTTAACGGCCACTGTTTATTAAGATTAAGTAAAATATTTATTTGATTTAAATAAATATTTATTAAAAGCAAATAAATATTTCACTTAATCTTAATAAACGATGGCTGTCAAATAAATTTTTTTCTGGGTGTTGAAGTCGTAAAAAGAAGTACTTGCGTCCTTCAAGTGCTGCCCAGCATCGACACACATATATATATAAATCACCGAAATAGTGAAAAATAATTTCACCATAGGAGACTTTGGATCGAACAATTTAATTCACGAGAGTAATGCGGCAACCGCGTATGCCATAAATGAAGAGGAAAACTGTGAAAGGGTGCTTTCGGCTCGGCGGTGAACCAAGAGCCAACCCTCTCGTTAGTTCGTTTCGCAACTTTCCACCGCCACTCTCCAGCCCTCTCGCTAAGGTTGCCGCATATTTCGGCTCCCTGTTCCATTCATCCCCTCGCCGCCTCTAGCGAGCGCAGGAAAATATTATTATTTCAACGGTTGACTCCTTATTGCGAGACATTTGTTTTCATTTGCTTGCCGGCCGCCGCTGGCCGATGAGAGGAGCGAGACGCTGCGTCCTCGGAGTGAGAAGAACAGAGGACAGGCCGAAAGTTGCGCAGGGACGATCGAAAGGGTGAGGAAGAGCGAGGGACGATTCGAGCGCTTTTTTTCCGCAATTTTTGCCAGGACTGCTTGTTACTCAAGTTTTCCGCCCCAATTGACTGTGCGGGATGGGGGAGGGGGGCAAGAGGGGAAAAAGCTGGAACCCTCGCGGAGTCACGGAAAGACCCTTACTGATTATTTTTCTAATTTTTTTTTTGTTTTTTTTTTTTTTCATCGTTTTTTTTTTCTTAACGCCGCGTGCCACGACCGGCCGGCGCGGATCAACCCTTTGCCGCAACGAGGAAGGCGACCTCGCACCTGTTATTCCGCCCTCCGCATCCCTCCAGGTTCGTTTCGCTTAATTTTTATTATACCGAACGAATGACGTGGAAGAGTTGGCTCGCTCGATTAACGCAAAGCAATCTCGCAAATTATACGAAGGCCTCTCCTCGAGATACCGCACGAGTGAGGAGGGGGAGGGGGGGGGGTCGAAGCTCTTTCGCTTGGCTGGTACCGAGGAAAGCTCGCGCCCCCTCGGAGCATCCCGGGAGGCAATAAAGCATCGGCAAAGGTGAAACGAGCAGCTCTCGCGGAAAAAGGGTTAAGAAATTGTTCGAAGGTGATGCCGTGTGCGGGAGGGTTGGAAAACCGCGCGTACGTCGGGTGCGGGGAGGAGCGACCATCCTGCTCGTGGAGAAGCATCGGGAAGAATTTTAATATTTGCCAATTTGGCGGACGGGGCGGAACGGCGAAAGACGCAAAGGGAGAGTCGAAGCCCGAGAGCGCGCGCGGCTCGGGGGCCACGCTCGGATTCCGCTCGCGAAACGTTCTCGATAACCACATCAATGAGAGGCTTCCGCGAAAGCCCGAGAATGGGATGCGCGTTAAAGTTTCGATCGCTAAACCACGTGGTGCGAGAAGACCTCGGCCGTCCGGAGGACGGGCGAGGATCGAAGTTGAGGATACTGCTCGGCGCACTTGATATTCCGTAACGGGATATTATAGCTTAATTGGCAAAGGGGTTTGCAATTGAAAATTAACCCTCTCTCCGCCGGCGAGACTTTGAGAGACTGTGTATTGTGTTTCGCTGTTCGAGAAGAGTTCGCTCGTAGGATTTTTTATAATTAAAATGGAGAATATCTACACTGAGAAAAAAATCAATGCTTCAAGTAAAATTGGCTTGCGGGCTGCCGAAGACAAAATTGAAAGTAGAATTAAAATTAAAAAAAAAAATCTTTGGCATCCTGTAAAAAAATTTTTTTTTTCCAGTGTACTTCCGGCAGGTTTGTGTCTCGAGGATAATAGGGGTGCGAATGCATAATGCACACATTATGTCCTGAAAAATGTTTTTTTTTTTTACAATTTATTTGCATACGAGAGATAGGCTTTTTTAATCAGTTTTGTAGACCTCGGCGAAAAATAATTAATGATCGTACTAAGATCCGTCAGAAACACGAGATCGGGACAATTTTTTGAAAATATCCATATTTTTCGAAACTTTTTTGTGAGAAAACATCATCAAACGATAATTCTACGAGATTCGTCCGCCAAAAAAGGAATATATAATATATAATATATAATGTTGGAAAAGGGTTAATTCGCAATGTTGGAGCGCGAGACATCCTGCCGGAGTTCGGTAAAAGTTTCGCAAGGATACGAGACGGCCCAGGGAAGCTCTTCCTGCGAGAGAGTTCGAATCTATTACACCCACGGGTCCACAACTCGGCGTCACGCTACGTACGGTACGCGAAGCAGCCGGGAAGCTGACCAAGGGCCGAGCTTGCGAACTCGTTGGAGAAATATAGAAGCAGGGTAGTACCTCGCGTTCTGCTTCAACCCCTTCTGCCGCTGGCTTCGCAACCAGAACTGAACACTGTGCCGGATAGATAGATAGATGCATAGATAGATAGAGCTTTCCTGGGGAACACGGTAAACCCTCAGATTCGGGCGATCCCGCTGGTCCTTGGTGGACACGGGACGATTATTCCCGTAGCTTGGCAACCTTCTCGAAAGCCCTAGGAACAATATATCACGAATCTTCCGAACCCTCCCGACAGTACACGTCATTTTAGATACGATTTATCATCCGCTGCATTTTTTTATCCGTCCTCGTGCCAACTGTATTCCGATGCGGCGATTATAATTTTCACGAGATGGAAGTCACCGACGAAATTGTTGACCGATTGTCATTTCTTGCAAACTGTCGATATTCTCAAACTGGAAGTTACGTATTTCCGATGTGACGTCACTTCCGGTCGAAAAATAAGATTTCCAGACAGGAAGTGACCTATTTCCGATGGCACGTGACTTCCGGTTGAAGAATAAGGTATCCAAACCGGAAGTGACTTCACTTTCGGTTGAAAAATAAGATTTCCGGACCTATTTCCTACCCTTTTTGACTTCTGGTCGAAAAAAAAGATATTCAAACCGGAATTGAAATATTTCCGATGTGACGTCACTCTCGCTTTAAAAATAAGATATCCAAACCGGAAGTGACCGGTTAAAAAATTAGATGTCCGAAGAACGAAATTTTGTGTGTTCTTTTTTTTGTTCAAGATTACGGACACAGTGTACTTTGGTGTATGAAAATGGTATCTAACTTGGGTTGTCTGGTTCGAGTTTCTCGAGGGCGAAGCTCGTGCCCCGAGGGGGTCGCGGAGGGCGTGGAGGTGAGGGCGCGTAACGTCCGAGCCAGACGCCGGAACGAGTTTAATTCGACCACCTAAGAAATTCGGCGCGGTCGCATTCCTCAGGAAACTTCCTGATTGTGTGTCCGGCGGGCGGTGTGGGAGGGTGGAGGCAGAGGACAGAGAGTGGTAGCCGGGCAATGGCGTGGTCGAGCAAGCAGGCAACCGTTCAACGACGAAGCTTTCCTACTCCTAGGAGGAGTTTCGCGGCCGGCAGCCCTGACCACCAGTATTTATGTCCGGGACACCCGGGCCTCTTCCTCTCCGTTCTCCGAGTGTCCGCGTTAGTTTCAGCTTGCTTCCGAGAAGCAGTGTAGCAGCGGCAGAAGCAACGTGCAGAAGCAGCGAAGTATATAGCACGCGCTACGTCTGCTAGGGAGCTTCCCTCTGCATCAGCAGAGCTTTCCGGCACACACCCCCTCCCCCTCTCCTTGCCACTTCCCTGACCGTACGGCCAACCTCCCACCACACTACTCGCTAATGGTTATGGTAATTACCGGCCCTAATTGCGAGGAGCAATGGAATTACGAAATATCAAAGTTTGCGAGGCACCAGGATAGAGAGAGAAGAGAGCCACTCACCACTGGCTACTCCCCCGCAGCTCGGCACACGCGTGGCGCAATGTACTCTATATGGGTATCGTAATCGATATCGCGCGCCGGTGGAAAATGTCGCTAGTAGAAAAATTAATCCTTTTAAATTTATATGTTGAGGATTTTTTTCTGACTGGGGTAAAAGTAGGGAATATGGCCCGGTGCATGTATCATTGATTTAGGTGTGAATCAAGGTGGGCGACTTGGATCGATGAGTTTTAGAGGGGTTGCTAGTAGAAAATGTTGCCAGTAGAAAAATAAATCCTTTTAAATTTATATGTTAAGGATTTAATTGTAACTGGGGTAAAAGTGGGGAATATGGCCCGGTGAATGTATCATTGATTTGGGTGTGAATCGAGGTGGGTCATATTCACCACTTTTACCCTATATCGACTTGAATCGATGAGTTTTAGAGGGGTTGCTAGTGGGAAAGGCCGCGTTTGTCAGACACGAAGAGAGGCTTTTCATATTAATAAATTACCTATTCAGCTCATTAGGTAAAATCGTCCGATGGCGTCGTTTGATGAATTTAAAACGAGGATAGTGAACATAGCCGCGTTCGCCGGACACGAAAAAAATACTTTCCAATTAATAAATTAACGGTGTAATTCGCTAACTGAAATCGCCAAGTGGCTCGATTTTTCTGAATGAAAAAAGCGCTTAGCAGCCACACGTCCTCCCAAAAAAAATTTAAAAAAACGAACGAGTGTGAAAGGAAAGTAGAATTAATAAATTAGTGGTTCGAGGATTCCGAACGTTTCTCGTATAACGAGTGGATAAAGTGGAGAGTGAGTGGCCGGCAACTCGTACCACTGCTACTACAAGCATCGCGTTTTCCCCATCGAAAATTCAATTAATCCGGTATATATCGAGCCACGGCGATGCCGACTCGAGGCGTTTTCAGTCGCTGGCGCCCGAAAAGCGCTCGGCTCTCTCTCTCTCGATTCCCCGCTCCTTCTCGTTTCCTACGAGGAAACAGCTCCGTACAGCGCGAGTGCTTGAAATATCCAATTTTCTGAATGGAAAAGCACATTAGCCCAATGTTTAATTGCTACTCAGGATCAAGAGTGGCCGGCTAACTCTCTCCACCGCTGAATCGCGCGATCTCTTCCCTCGCTCCCCGCGCTGGCCCTAGAGAATTTTCCATGTAACCGCGACGATCCTCCGAGGTCTCCTCTCTCGGTTTCCCTCGGCTAACAACTTTCCTCCTCGCTGCACCTCGTCGGTGCATCGCCCCTCGCCGCCGCCTCTCGGCTTTCGATATCAATTAATTCACTTGCCACACAGTATAGTATAACCGTATCGATTATCAATAATTTTTGTAATATGACGGATTATAGGAAAGTCTCGGGCTACATTATTAATCACTCACCCGCTGATGAACCGGCCAATGTGACACATGGAGTTACATACCTGGAACAAAAAATAAAATTACAAAAATTATAGTTCTTCTTTTTTTGGAGCTGGAGTTTGTCGGTATTGGACACTCTCGTGGTTCGATTGTTATTGTTAGTTAGTGAACGTTGAGAAAAAGAATTTGAAAAAATGTATGTTGGAACCGTAAAGTGTAGTTCTTTTTTTTCGTTGGCATGGCAAAAAGAAATTGCACATATGTTTATGTATTTTTATTTTTTTGGTAATACACTTTCAACAGTTCACTAGAAAAATGGAATTATTGTATATTAACATTATTTAGTTTGTTGCAAGTGCGAGAGTGAAAAATGGCAAATAAAAATTCCACTTTTCTTAATGTACATTCTCGAGGTCACTACAAAAATTATAATATTTTTACCCGATTATTTTGAGGCAGTCCTGAACACGAGCTCGGAAATTATTCGTACACACATAGTGTCCCGGGAAGTTAGAATTATTTATGTGCAATGACGATCCCTTCGGGTGTTTGTTGCAAATACGAGAGTGGAAACGTGCAACGTGCTAGTTCGAGCTGTCTGCGACGTCGCTGATGATGCTGGTAGGGAAACGGAGTGCCGAGGCAGGTGTACCGAAGGCACGTATATGGAGAAATTTGCTGGCAGGCACAATCCGCAGAGAGAAGTTTACGTCTTAATAATAAACAGATAGGAAGGTGGAACGGTGAGGCGGGCGGGGGAAAAGGGGAGGGGAGGATGAGAGAAGCGATGCTGCGACTGCGAATGCAACGTCGATATCTGGCTTCTGTCCTGAGGGATGAGCCAGAGAGGACTGTGAGCCCTCTCGGACGATGGAGAACGAGAGAAGGAATGGAGAGAGGATGGAGAACGTATATACACGTCGTACGTTCCGCAACTGAGTCGATAGTGATTAAAACTTCGACTGTGGCCAACCACGAGATATATGTATATATATGTATTACTCCGGGGCATGGACGTACCGCTACGGTAAAATTTTACTGAGGATCGATCTGTTATTCCGGATATTTCGTGAGGAATACAATTCACCCCGTCAATGAGGCTGGGGAAGCATCTCTTTGCGATTCGGATAATACGAACTCCGTGGATTCGAGCTCTCATCGGTAGCTAATCTAAGGTACACAAATTAACATATCGGAAATACGAAACTAAGTACTTTTTTTCAATTTTAATTTCGATTTATTCGATTTATTTTATTAATGCGATTTATTCGATTTATCCGATTAATGCGATTTATTCGATTTATTCGATTTATTTAATGCGAATCGATTTGCTATTTCGGACATTTCGTGAGGAATATGTCACACCTCGTCAATAGGTATCTGTTTGCAATTCGGAAAATACAAACGTATCGGAAATACGAAACTAATAACGAATGTTTTTACATTCAATTTTGATTTCAATTCGACGTCAAGGACAAAAAAAAGTTAAAAAAAGCGTGGACATTGAAATGTTCACATTCCTTTGTCGTGCAAATTACTTTTATTTTGAAAGCTTCTTTGAGGAGGAATTTCTCATCGTGGAGAAATTCGAAACTTCCTCATCATGGATGAAAGTTTCGAGAGCAAGAGAAAATGAGGAAGCGATCCAACGTTCCGAACGTTTTTGCATGAAAATCTCTTGAAGACATAAAAATTGTTTAATGAAAATAAAGTTCTCTCTATGCCGAAGGAAAAAGGTAAAAAAAAAATCAAACAAAAAACGGATCGGCGTCGGAGTGACCTGGTCGGGACTCGAGCGTGTTTAAGGCGGACCCCCATTCAATCAGGGAGCGTGTTTACGTTATTAGGCAAATGTTCCCGAATGTCTTGTAGCCGACATACGGGACGGTATGTGACACGCTCTCTTGCACATCGAGGAAGATGCGGGTCCAAATGCCGAGTAAGCATCGCGGAGTGACGATCGAAAGATTCGGATCTTCGATCGATCCGCGACGACGACCGAAAGGCCTGTAGTTCAGTCTCGTGAGAGAAGCTCCGATAAGGGGATGACGACGCGCCAGCACGAATATATCAGGGGTAAAATGCCGTACAGGCGCCACACGACATCTTCTTCCCTCCCCCCTCCGCGTTGCTTCCTCCCGCCGTTCGCCTCGCCGATTTATAACGCACTAAATCCGACGATGCGTGTGATCCACGTCGCTCGCGTCGCACGCATTACCAGCAGCTTGATCCTCGGCAAAACCCTCCGCGGAATATACCGAATATCCGTGACTCCAACGAATCGCGTTAGACAAGTAAAGCCTTCGTCATATTATCCAACGGCGACGATACGGAAGAGAAAAGTTATTGGATTTGACACTTGTCGATGTTGACCTTTCTTCAGCTTCTACACGGAGAAAAAAAAATTGTTCGGACAACAAGAAGTTTGTTACAATACCTGATTTACCTGGTTGACATAGGGACAACAAAACATTTTGTTGTGGCAACAAATATTTTGCTGCAGCAGCCAAATACTTTTTCTGTCACAACAATAAATTATTAACGATCTACATTTTCTTAGAGAAACAGAACTATTTTTCTCCGTGTATGTGAATTTTCGTCGCTCGATACGAAGGAGGAATTGTTTATCGTGCTACCGATTATCTGTCTTTTTTTAGATCGTAGATCGATATTGCTTGCAAATTGTTGAAAAATTATATCTTTGTTTCGCCCAAAAATAATATTATTTTTTTAAGAATACATTTTAAAAATCAAAGAAAATTTTTAACTTTTACAATTGATCATGTTATTTTTTCGTTTTCGCTAGTTCGATTGGTCGCCTCAAATTCTCTGTGTATTTTCGTTATGTATTTAGCGGGCAAATTATAGACTCGACTGCTATTGTACGTTTTAGCGATAGTTCCGCCCATCGTCAGGTAATTCGGCCCAGCCGATAATAAATAAATCCAGAAATAAATAAATCAATAAGTAAACAAATTGAGGATTTCTCCCGACAGATTTTACGCGCTAATAAAAATAAGAGTAATTAATTAATTGATTGGTTAATGTTATGTATTTATTTATTAATAAAAATAATTAATCAGTTAATTCGTTACTCGATTTTAATGCCACGCCTTAGCCGCGACGAGTCAGGATCCCCGAAAAACGATGATAGAGACGCAACATAAATTTTTCCTCCGTCGCGGAATCGAGGTAAGCGGCCCTCGAGGCTCGAATCCGCGGGGGGGAGTCGAAAATGTTTATCGCGCGAATGTGCGGCACGAGTGTGCGCGCGCGCCCGAGGATATGAGCGCAGACTTTCGGGAACTCCGGGAAACGTGTGTGTCGGTATAAATTCCAGATTTGGCGAGGTTCGTAGCCGTTGCCCCCGATTCTCGGGCGAGCGTGAAGCATACACAGGAGAGGAGGCTTTGAGAGTTGCGACGGCTGGTCGGGGGCCGGGCCGGGGGTGGCTGCCGAGGTGGTACCGGTAAGCTACGCGGAGGGAGGAAAATTCGCGCTCGGCGCGTCCGCGCAACGAATTACTCGAATATTTAATATGCTCGCGAGAGAGATTTGGACGATTCGTTAGCGTTGAGAGGGGGGGGGGGGGGGGGGGGGGGGGGGGGGGGGGGGGGGGGGGGGGGGGGGGGGGGGGGGGGGGGGGGGGGGGGGGGGGGGGGGGGGGGGGGGGGGTAAAAAGAGGATTTGTACTCGCGACCAAGCGGGCTCGCGCGCCACGGAGTTAACGGCGAGCTCGCCTCGACATATATCAATTACCTAACCAGCGTTAACGCGCGCTGTTGGTAACTGCTATGCACCCTCTTCGCACAGTGTAAAACGAAGCTGACAAAGCATCGTGAAAAAGTTTGACGAAAACACATTGGGGAGGAAAACAAAAAAAAGGGGGGGGGATTTAAAAAAAGGCAACAGGAAGAGATAATGTTACTCTGGAACACGGCGAGGCCATTTATCTGTCACTATTGTAAGCTTTCGGCAAACTTTTTAATTAATAACACCCCCGCACTTCGCCACGGAGGACGACAACGCTTTGCTAATTCGGTATAGCCGATGAGCGACTACGAATTCGGGACGAGCCGGGCATTCCCGAATTTTTGTCTATGGTGACTGTTTATTCAAATAAAACGTACGGAGAAGATTTCTTGGATTTAAGAGTTGAAGATGACATTGGACTGTGAAAAAAAGGAGGGGTTTAATTTTTTATCGGGTCTATGGTGCGTTGCTCTTTAGCAATTTGGTGGTCAATGAGTGAGTACCAATTCGTCGACGCCGCGAATTTAATTTTGTAATTTTTGTCAACTGTTGTCTGCACTGTACACGAAATGTATTCGAAGATTTATGTTTGGCATTGAAAGCTTTTCTTACATAAACTGTTTCTGAAATTTGAAACACATTTGCGTTGCAATTTTGCAGTAAAATTTTTTCTTTTAATGAGAATTGTCGTAAATTTCACGCAAAAGATTTGTAATTTTAATATCTAGTATTTTTATTTTACAAAAAAGTACATTAATGTTCAATTATTGTATGTAATGTAAGCAAGTTTCAGGTTCTAGTACATTAAATGTACAATTTATTTTTACAGTGTGTTTATTAAAATAAAATATACGAACAAAAAGAGATTTCTTCGATTTAAGTCTCGGCGAAGAGGACCACGGTCGACGGTGAAAAAAAAATGAAAAAAAAAAATCGAATTTGTCTCGTTGCACTTGCAAATTGGCGGCTCGGGCTTCTCCTTTGCGGTAACCGAGACGGCGAATGAAAACTGCGGGCGAAAATATTTCATCCTCGCAGAGGAGCAGCGAACAAGCGTGCGGAGGCCGAGGGACTTCGCAAGTATGTGAGAATAGTGCGGGGATACATTATATTGCGGAAGAGAGAGAATAAAAAATAAAAAATAAAAGTAAATGAGAAAGGTACGCGTAAGTTCCCGGTCGAGTTCTCCCTCGGCCCATTCTTATTCCCGAACGAAATATCCACGAAATTCTGTTTGGGGCTGCGACGAGTCCTTTTTACACAAAGAACGATATGTAGAGCACGAGTGGTCGACGGAGAGCTCGGATGGGGTGCGGGCGGCCCCCGAAGACTCGGTATGAAAGGCTAATATCTACATTGCACGTGATCGTCATACCGAAACGAGCGGTTCTCCAAAAGTATATCCGAAGAAGAGAAAGCGTGCAAGCCGGAGGGATGGAAAAATAGATAAAACCATCGACTCGTATCAATTCATAGCGCGACGAGAGGCTTCCCACTCTGTGTTCACGTGGTTCGAATCGTCCCGGTGGAATAATTCGAGCTCGTCTCCGCCGCACGAAAAAAAACGAAGCCTTTTTGATACCAAAAAAATAAATAAATAAAAAATTCAGCAAGAACAGAAAATCGTCAGTAAACTATCTGTACGTCATTAGCGTGAATTAGGAGAGCGAAATCGATGGGTAAAACTGGCTTTTACTAGATAGTTAAAAAAATTAAATAAAATACATAAAATCATCGACTCGTATCAATTCATAGCGCGAGGAGAGACTTCCCACTCTGTGTTCACGTGGTTCGAATCGAAAAAAAAGAAAATCAGCCGGAACAGACAATCGTCAGCAAACTGTCTGTACGTCATTAGCGTGAATTAGGAGAGCGAAATCGATGGGGAAACCGGACTAGATAGTTAAAAAATAAAATAAAATACGTCATGGAGAGTTAAAAAAAAAAGATAAAACCATCGACTCGTATCAATACATAGCGCGAGGAGAGCCTTCCCACTCTGTGTTCACGTGGTTCGAATCGTCCCGGTGGAATAAAATTCGCGCTCGTCTCAACTGCGAGAAAAAACGTAGCTTTTTTACAATCAAAAAAAAAAAAGAAAATCAGCCGGAACAGACAATCGTCAGCAAACTATCTGTGCGTCATTAGCGTGAATTAGGAGCGCTAAATCGACGGGGAAATCGCACTAGATAGTAAAAAAAAAAAAAAAAAAATACGTCGTGGATTGAGCGTAGCAGGAGGGAGGGAGGTGAAATGGAGTTTGAACGAATCGTCGATTCGTTAGAGAGTGCGGGAGAGCTCTCGAATCTAATCCCGGACAGGAGCCTTGACGACACGGGGGTGGCAGCCAGGCAGGCATCACCGAGAGTGAGTGCTAGTTCTCCACCCCGGAGAGAGAGAGAGCCGTATATATATGGGAGTGGGGGAAACGCGGGGGTTTGAGAGAAATGAGAACGAGAGGCGCCTCGGGAAACCGGACGGAAGCCTGGGAGGCCGCTGCTTGCGTCTGGAGCGGACAGATTCCATTCCGGATTGCAGATCTGCCACCCGCATCCCCTTGCAACCCCAGGAGTCTGACCGCCGTGCGCTCTCTCGCCCGGCTTGGCGCAAAACTTTTGCAAACCCTCCAAGCCACCCTCTCCGCCCTCCCACGCGATTCGAAACGTCCATGCTGCACCTTCTCGATGCAGGTGAAACGAACTGGCGCTCGTTTCCACTCAGCGAAATTTTCATCCGGAGGAGAAATCAATCGCACGTTACATCGCGCGGATGATCAACCGTTGGCTATCTCTCGAACAGTTCGATGAAAGTTTGGGAGATTTTTACAGCATCCTCGAAGAGTCCTTACTATTGTTCGAGAATTTTTTCCATTTTTTTTACAACACTTGTTCCAAGATTATACGTGATTTTTCGGTTTTTGGGAGGTGTTTGATCAACCGTCGGCTATCTATCGAACGGTTCGATGAAAGTTTGGGAAATGTTTACAGCATCCTTGGGGAGTCGTCACCATTGCTAGAGAATTTTTTTCAATTTTTAAAAACACTTTTTCCAAGATAATACGTGATTTTTCGGTTTTTAAGAGGTGTTGACGGAGCTACATTTTACTTTTGCTTTCAGAGCCGATAATTCTTCGAGTATGCAAAACATTGGCTTGGTGCCTCGGCGCTCATCTTGCCCACATCCTGGCGTATCTATTTCACTACCAAGAAACCAAAAAAATATTAATTCGCGGCCGAGTGACGCACCAATGAAGACGAGTGCGAAGGTACCTTTTGTCGTCTTCCGTATTCAACAGTTAAACCTTCGTCCGAGAGCTTAAAAAAAATCTAAAAAAAAAATAAAAAAATTTACGATGTCGAAGATCAAATGCCGCTGGTCTAGACGTTTACGACTCGCCAATATGCAGACTCGCTGACGTTAGACTTCGAAATATTAGCCCGCTCGACGGATCATCGAAGAGCCGCGAGGTCGCTCGACGCACAAAATCGTACAGAAGAATGAGCTTCCGGGCTCGTTTCTGCATCTCTTAGCCCCGAGACTGCATATACATACACTATAATATCGATGGTGCCTGGGTGATCGTCGCACGTAACTTTTTTCGTGTCAACACTTTTATGACCCGTGTGTGGTTATATGGGGCGAAACCGGGGGAAAACTGGTTCCAATAGCTTTCTCTCACCTATATCGACGCCGCATTTCATTTCGTCGAATTCACCCCCGCGAAGACACATGCGAGACGGAGAGGACATCGGGTTCGGAGCGTGAAAAATTTATGAACAGTGAGAGGGTGACGAAGCTTTTTCAGTTTCACCGGAGCATAGGAGAAAATATACGCAAACCAGAGAAGCTTTACGACTCGAAGCCCGAGACGTCGTCTGGCAAAACACGTACGCTCTAGCAAACTCGTTGCCCCCCCCCCCCACCACCCCCCTTTTTTTCTCCCCCCACCGTACACATATCTCGCGATTCCGGTGACTTTTTACTCCAGCACGTTTCTAATAAAGAGCAAGAAAAATAAACGCCGAAGCTTATTTTTGATTTACCAGTTTTTTTTTCTTCATCATAAAATGGTGTATTTTTGCGCGAAGGAGCGATGAGGCTTGCTGGAGATTGAAAATTCGTGTTTCTCATTTAGTGGCGGAGTGCGAGAACGTATGAGGAGTGTGTGTGTTCGGCTGGGGAGAATTTGCTTGGACGAGCACGAAAGTTTCCAGCTCTACTGGGCAGCTCTGCCCGCAGTACCGGCGAGGCGAGTGCGAGTTGCGAGCTTTCCCGAGGAAGCTCGAGCAAGCTTCCTGGGCAAGTTTAGATTTCCCTGTCCAGTCGGAGTGTGGTGTACCGACACTATAGGATCCGACCGCCGTTGCATCGAGGGACTGCGTTGCCGGACGGGAGCTCGACCAGACCCGGAAAGCTTGACTATGCTCGTGGCCAGGGAGAAAGCCTCGGATCCTGCACCCTCGAAACGAGCGTCATGAACGAGAATCATGTTCGTCGTAGTTTACCCAATTTTCGACGCATCGCCGACGAGCTTCGCCAATGGAGTTTTCATGCTTTCGTCGGCATTTAAATAATTAATTTGTTTTTTTTTTTTTTTTACTAATTTTGAAATTTAATATTAAATAATAATTATGAATGTTATTATTACAATTATTAATTAACGTATTTTTTTAGTGCCTGGTAAGGAAAACCTTGGAATGAAAAAGAAGGAAAGTAGATTACATTTTTCGTTGCCGAACAGAGTCCTTTTCATGACGCTCTGATAATAATAATTAAAATTCTTCCCAACAAATTGGATATTTTTTCGGGGTTCAATTTTTCACCTATCCGTGGACGCAATTTCAAGGCTAACTGGATCCTCAGTTCGAACTTAAACCTGAACTCAAGTTTGATCTTGAGTTCAAACGTAAATCTGAACTCAAGTTTGATCTTGAGTTCGAACTTAAATCTAAACTCAAGTTTGATCTTGAGTTCGAACTTAAATCTGAACTCCAGTTTGATCTTGAGTTCGAAATTAAATTTGAATTCGAGTTCGAACTCAAGTTGGAACTCGAGTTCGAATTTAAGATCAAACAAGCGCGAAATAAAGTCCTGCCACAATTTCGATCTCAAGAGCGATCCTAAGTTCACACGTCTTGAAATTCAATCCCGACTATTTTTCACATCGCTCCGGTAAAGATGAACAAAATTCTTCCCATCAAATTCGATATTTCATCCGAGGTTAAATTTTTCGCCAATCCCGGGACGCAATTTTGAGGCTCATTGGATCCACGCTCCGCGCCGTAGCTCGATTACCTCTCAAGAAGATTTCCTCTCCAACCCGCCTTAAATCGCGTAAAAATCCTCGCGGAATGCGAACGAGACTTCTTCCAGACACACGCACCGACTTGACCCTCCGGTCGGCATCGGCCGACCCTCGCGTTGTCTTTCGCAGGGGAGAGCCTCGGAAGTCCCGACGGTTTCCCGCTGGAGCCTCGGATCACACTTGGCGCGCGCGAGAACCTCCCCCAAATGCGCCGCGCTAAAAGGCCACGGCGGAGAAACTCACACGATTCCCAAATACCACGAGATTACTTCTCCCAACAGATCCCTCTCATCTCCGTCCTCCCCAGTCATATTTGCGGATAATATTGACCGACGGCTTGTCACACATGCCCAAACCACTCGCTCCTCCAACTTCCCCACTCCCTCACCCACTCGCGCCTTTATCAGTAATAATATTAATAACGATAATTCGCCGATGGTCTTCGTCGATCCGAGGACTCTCACCCCTAAAAAAAAAAAATTCCCCCAGTGTGCACAGGCCACTATTTATTACGGAAATATTTCTTTTCCTCCCCCGCCGAAGAGCCGAAGACCGGAAGGAGTCCTCACCGCCGGTCCTTGATTAATCAAAGGACCTGTCGATCTTTACTCTGCGAACGGTCGAAAGAGAGAACGGAGAGTTGTCGAGCAAGCGAGTGCGAAGGCGAACCGTACACAGCCCGAGAGCTTTAAGCCATCGTGCCCGGCGCGTTATTAGCTGCACTTTGGTCTTGGACCTCGGCGGAGCGGGAGGCCCGCTCGGCCCCAAAACCGTTTGTGTTGTTGTTGTTCTTGTTGGGCAAACTATGCGGCAAAATTACTGGGCTTCTGGCGCTGCCCGGTGCCGCTGTTGCTGACCACCCGGCCCTTTCCTCCCCGAGGCTCGGGGGTTTCGTACGGCGCGGTATTATGTACACGGGGAGTTTAAGGTGGAGGCACGGCGGAGTCATGGGGGAGAGGTGTGTATGTGTGCGCCATGGTATATGGCATGAGGGCGTACAATTCTCACCCGCCACCCTTCGACCCCCTCGCGTCCCCTTACGTTAACGATATTTGTAGGAGCAGCGGTGAAGTTTAACGCTGTTTCCCATCGTCCCCGTGCCGTTTTCCTCCGTGGAGTCGCAAAGGCGACTTCCTCCCTCCCCTTCTTTCCCTTGCCGGTCGAGGACTCGCAGTACCCGACACCGCCACTGTCGCCTCTCTAATGGTCAAGTCTCCTCGTAGACGAGGGCCGGTCAGACCGCAAAGTGATCGTAGAAGGAGACTCCGCGGGGGGTCTCGACACCGCCGTTCCGCCGGCCTTACGAGAGTTCTCTGGAAGGGTTTCCCGAGGGGCGGGCCAATCAGTCGCGGATGCGGAATGAATTAATTGCGAATCTTGATTCCCAAGACGAATCTTGATTCGGTGAAACAAATAAGTAATCTCTAGGCGGACTCTTTATTTATTTATTTTTTTTTATTGGCAGTCGATACCATGTATCTTGGTCATGGATTTGCCTTGGATTTACGATGGCGCAATAGGGTTTTTAAGTAGCGCCCACACTGAGAAAAAAATACGGTTGAATCCACTAAGATTCGGGGAGGGACGTTCAACTAAATATTTTGTTGGTACAGCTAAAAAATTGCTTAATTCAATCATTCGTTAGGTGATTTCACAAAAATATTTTTGAGTCATTAAAATATTTCGTTCGACTAACTAAATATTTATTTGAACGTCCCTGCCCGAATCTTAGTTGATTCAACT
>JAPYZD010004820.1:0-11457 GCA_030522725.1 Ichneumoninae sp. B BG-2022a | reverse complement strand
ATGCGAATTGAAAAAAAAAAAAAGAAAAAAAGTGAACACAACCGAAGCGGTAAGCCCAGCCGCAGGTATAGGAACGGGAATGAGTATTTGCAGGCGGGTGAGAGGATTCGAGAGACTGTTGCTGGAAGTTGAAGCGGTCGGTGGTTCGCAGACTAATCGTTTGCACGAAGTAGGAAGCGTCGGGAGAGGAGCCTGAGAAATTACCGGCCTGAAAGTTGAAGTGGAACAGCTGCGCCCGACGAGAATGAAGCAGCCTAAGTCCATAAATAACGTAGGATTTGAAAAAAAAAATGTCACCAAAAATGTCACAAAAATGTCCCGTCACAAAAATGTCCCGTCACAAAAATGTCCCGTCACAAAAAGGTACTCCCTAGAGAGAAAAGGATGAAAAAACGAAAGTGACTATCGACAGGCCTATCGAGAGGTTTTACTCGGCAGGAATTGGGACAGCGTCAGAGCTTCGGGGGCGGCGCACTACACACGATACCGTGCAGGTATCGGACCGCGCGATGATGGATCGGCTATCCATAGGCTATCGGAAAAATCGGGAGCGAGAGTGGTCACGCGGGTGTAAAGGGTCAACCGGCTGCCAATGGCTCGGACGTTCGTTATTTCACTGCCGGGCTTTTGACGTCGCGCGGGCCGTTTGATGAATGGCGCTGATGCTATAAGCAGAAACCATTCGTTCATCGGCGTTAATGAATGATAACGGATCGACGGGTAGTGAGCAGACCGGCGGTATAGATGTAATTACTTAGGGCACGATTTATGTGCGGGTTTTATGAAGAGACTAAAAAAGCCTCTCGACGACGAGAAGTGACCCCAAATAAAACCTGCATAATTCTGGACAGAGCATACAGGTGTGCTGTGGAATTCATGAGGCTGGTCCGCATTGGGGGAGAACTTCTATCTCTGGACCATTTGGGGAGAAAATGGTGAAGTTCCTCAGATAAGAACTTTCCTTCGCATTTGGAGTGAGGTCCATTAGTGCAACTGATTTTTGGTGTCGGTGAACAACTTTAACGAATGGACCGTACTAGTTTCGTTAATCTACTTTGCGATGCCCTTTGAGCTCTACCGATTTGAGTGCAAATTGGGTTGCGACTGTTGTCGATATTTCAAATAAGTCGGCGATCGCCGATTATAATCAGGCAAACTATGAAGGCATCCCATCACTTAGCAACTGGTGGCGATGGAGGTGGTTCATGATTTGGTTCACATGGAACTTGGAATCGTAAACTTAATGCAACCGACTTTTGTCACCATTAAGCCTCTTTGGACCATCCCAGATTTCATCAAAGGACTTTGAAGGTGAATTCGAGACCCAAAAGTCCCTTTTTTGGGTGAAATTTCGATTCCGATAATGAATCAGATTTCGCTTTTAAGGGTACACAATCACTCATTGACCATTGCCATAGATTTCATTGTCACGAAGACATAGGAATTCGAACGGGTCCAACAAGGACGATCTTCCTTGGCCCAAACGTCCAAAACAAGAACTTCGAATCCCCTCGCCTCTTCCACCCAGGAATTCAATGAAAATCCTACCTACCTCTTCATCCCGCTATCACCACAGAATATGGAAAAGCTGGAACCACAGCAGCGCGACTCCGCGTCCGCGTCGCCGAGATACGAAAGACGTTCGTTCCTCAACTGGTCCAACAACGCTAGAGCTGTAACCGTTTGGCTTTGATTGGACAGACGCGTTCCGTTCATTTTTCTTCAATCCCGCACAGTCCTCATCGCGGATACGCAGTTCCACGGCATGATATACCGTACAGCGCATAGCTATACGGAGGATCATGCCGGCCGGGTATTATACCAAAGGCGATTTCACCGTGCGTGTCGCCGTTAGGAATCGCGAACGGGAGCTCATGTATAGTGCATCGACGAGGGAGACCGCGGAGCGGCAACGAAAATGGCAGGGCGAGCGAGACGAACGGAGAACTTTCTTTCCGCCGGCAGGGTGACGTCGATGAAACGGCACCACGAGGACGACCGAGACAAAAGCCGGGGAGACGAGGTTTTCTCCCAGCAATGATATTCCGTTCCCGTCCGCGCGGCTACGAGATTGCCGAAGGTTAACCGGGCAGCAGCTGCTCCGGCAAGAGCCACGGGGACGTTTGTTCGACAAGAGATATGCCTCTCCTGGATTTATCGTCGGGGGTTTCCTGCGTCCCGCCGTTCTAAGTATCCTGCCAATAATTTATCGTTATCGTTACAACGCGGACTTGTATTTACGTTGGACCGCGAGTTGTTCCGCGCTCCGGGCGTCGGACCGTTTTCTTCGCGTTGGCTTAAAAGCCAACGCTGCGGACGAGGCGCAGCGTCGGTGTTCCATTAGGAGAAACAACACCGACTACGAGGCTCGAACGACTTTCTCGCTGACGGGTTTTGCCAATTAAACGATGGGAGTCGGTGTGTAACTTTTAGTTTTTTTTCGCGATCGGGTCGTCCGGTTGACGGTCGGAAGTCTCGGCGGGAAACCCCTAGCGGGAGCGCCACACTGGGCCGGTGTCGGCCCAACGCCGGCTGGTACCGGTCCTGTGTGTCGCTTCGACTATGGACGCCTCTTCCGGGTATCGTCGTAACCCGGGTGAGAGTAACGTCCGGGTGAGAACTGTGATTTTGAGACCCGAAGTAACGTCATAAACACATTTTTCAACTTTTTCTCCGAGATGTTAGTTTCGGTTTTGAAGTGGGGGCTTCAAATCGGAAGTGACTTAAAAGAGAACTTTTGTTGTTTTTCTCTTCTGGTGTGCGGCAACCTGTATAGAGGCAGCGATGAGCTGTTTTTCCAGTTACGTCGGAATCCTACAAGGGAAATCTTAATCATGGGCTGGGCTGATTCCGACCTGGCGGAAAGGATTGAAGTAATCAGGCCCTGAAAGATGGAAACTGTAAAACATGACTTGGGCAGAAACCCACGATTTTTTGATGGAGTTGATTTGGTTTGATTTTTCAGGCAAACCTCAAAAATCAGCCTGAAACCAATCATAGCCTGTGATGAATCTGGAGAGATTCTGACCTAGCGGGGAGACTCGAAGTAATCAAGCTCAGAAGGATGGAAAGTGCAAAAACTTGTACACCATCGCCTAGCGATCCGATCGGCTAATTGGCAACCGACCGTTGATACTCCCATTGCATTATGACTTTCCCCGCCACGATCGGGCAAATTTCCCAGTTGCGGCAGAATCGCATCAGGGAAACCTTAAAAATCAGCCTCAAACTAATCATGGCCTAGGATGATTCTGGGGCGGTTCCGACCTGGTGGGGAGACTCGAAGTGATCAGTTCCTCGAAGGATGGAAGGTGTAAAAAAACTTGCACAACATCGCCGAGCCAGCGTACGATCGGCTAATTGGCAACCGGCCGTTGATTATCCCGTCGCATTATGACTTTCCTCGATAGAAACGAGCTGGTAAAACGAGCAACGCCGATGGGCGACGCAGACTTCGCCGGAGGCTCCGTCGTCTAGTCTACTTATGTCCGGCCGTCCGGTCGTCGGGGCTCGACTCGATCGTCTAGAGATCGAGGTTTCCAGGATTCTGCAGGGCATCAGATGAGCTGCGTATGTGCATGTAAAAGCTATCGGCGAACGAGCAGAAGTCTCACTCGTCGTCGAACCGCGCTCGTTTCCGCAGCGCCTCAGGACACCCTGACCCAGTCCAGGTAAACCGTATGAAAGAGTCCACGGCATCAAATATTCCAATTAAACGAATCCACTGTACCGCGCAAAAGACATCTCTGTAATTGCCGATGAAGAGCAATATTGTTTTTATCGACGTCTTAGAAAGCCGATTCGTTCGATTCCGTATCCGAAGATCGTTCGTGCGGTGACTCGAGTCGGTAATTGATTTAACTGCGTTGTAAAATTGTCATTTTTTTAAATGGACAAATTACATCGCCAACGTACGACTGCGCTTCTCCTTTACGATTTCTTCGATTCCTCGGTAGCCACCCTAGTCGGACACGCAGGATTGGCCCAACGTCGGCCAGCACAGGTCCCGCGTGACATTCCTACCAGGACATCTTCGTCTTCCGCAGTAGAGCCAATTACGTTCTCACAAACGCTCGGAACTCTCCAGCCCGACGATGAGCTGGTCAAGAGATTTACGCACTCGGAAAAATAATTTATTCGACGAGCACCCGCAAATGAATATTAATTTAGTTTAAATAATTATTTGTTTGATTTAAATAAATATCTATTTCATTTAATAAAATATTTATCTCATTTAATAAAAATTTATTTCATGTAATTAAATATTTATTTCATTTAATTAAATATTCATTTCATTTAAATAAATATTTATTTGCGGGTGCTCATCACATAAATAATTTTTCTGGGGGCTCGCGCTCGAAGGGGTAAAATGGGACATTGAGGTAGAACGCAATTTTCCAAAAGTTCTTGGATGCCCCATTTTGCCTCATCGACGCATCCGGATTTTCCGCCCCGTTTTGCCCCACCGTTCCGTTTTGCCCCGCTCTTCCCTGCGTCTATCTGATGCAGATTGATGGACGGTACTGTGTACATCATGAACCGCATTACAGCCCGTGCTGCATCGCGGAGAGGGCATCGTCATCACGAGCTTCATATATATTCCCGACTTGACACGCCGGACACCGTCTGCGGCTCTCGCGATCGTCCCGAGTCCGCTTCGGACACGCTCGATCGACCTTAAGGAGGAAGTCGGTCGAGATCCTTACGCGCCTACGCGCGTGCGACTTCGGAGAGGACCGCCACTTCGCCCACGGGCATACCATAGTAAACTATAAACCATGTGGAAGCGTGCCATTACGATCCTCCTTTATTGTCCTTTTTGCCCTCGCCACCAAGCGGAACGAAAGTTTCTCCTCGGTCCTTGCGACCGCGATGAAGACGACATGGACGAAGCGAGCCTCGGGTTTTGCTCCTAAGTTCCTCCGCCCGGGGATCGAGGATCATCCTTCCCGGTCCGTTGATTCCCTCGGGCTAACGATCCTCGCTCTCGAGAGCTGGCGAAACGAATGGATCGATGACCGATCGACATCGATCATCGGGCGGGGCGGCGATGATCGAAGATCCATGTTTTTTTTTTTTAAGGGTGAGAATCGCGTTTCTCATGTAAAAAAATCAGTTTAATGAACGGACCGCTTTTATTTCTTAGCAATGCGACGAGGAATCGCGGTCATGTGGCTTCCAACTTTCGAGATGTCAGAATTTTAGTTGTTGAAATATATATATTTTTTATTATATATTAAAATTTGTTATTGAATTTAATATGTAATATTATATCAACGTTGGGCCACTTGCATGCGATGCAGACTCAGTCGCTAACAAAATTGGTTTCGCTATTTTTCTCCGAGACTTTTAATATTTTGGATAGAAGCAAATTGGGTTTGCTGAAATTCAATTAAAATGTTATGGATAATATTTCAGAGCCTCGCATGAGAGCGCGCGAGCCAACATAACCGCCAGTATATAATGTTAAATATTATATACTAGCGGTTATGTTGGCGCACTTTGCGCGATCGCATGGTTCATAGCATGTAAAAATTCATTCCATGTGGAATGGAATTTCGGAGTTTCAAATTCCATTCCACATACAATAAAAACCGAACTTTCGTGAATATTGCATATGGGATGGAATTCGGATTTCAAATTCCATTCTATATGCTATAAAAACTGAGGAGGTGTCAGCTTCACCGAAAGGATAAAAAGCTTTACCGTAGGAAGGGGGGGGGGGGACAAACATCCAACCCAACAATCGAATCCACAATTTTCCAAAATATATATAAGCATATAAAATTTTTATTGAATTTCAGCAAACCCAATTTGCTTTTGTCAAAAGTATTAAAAGTCGCGAAAAAAAAAATGGGGAAACCAATTTCGTTACCGACCGAGTCCGCGTCGCATGCTCTAAAGTGGTCCAAGTATGACGGTTCTCCCCTGCGATCCAGTGACGAAATTGCTCGCGTGAGTTCGATAAGGACCCCTAGTTATCATTAGCAGCATATCAAAGCATTCGTGCAGCGGCAGCTGCGTCGGTGGCAAAAGTTGGCTGGCCACTTTGCTCTTACCACGGCGACTCCCGCCGCTTGCCCTACTCCCAGACAGTTCCAAAGCTCCTCGGACTCTCTCTATTATAGTGGGTATATCTGCCTCGCAGATCCGCATACCTTCTCCCGTGAACCTTGACTATTTTGCGTTACGCCTTTCGAACCTACCTGTCTCGCTCCAAGAATATCATTATCTCGATTCCCTCTCCAGGTCGGTCCTTATCCGCCGCCTTCTCGTCCGTTCGCGTTTCTACCAGCCCGCTTCGGATACATATCTTGACCCCGATTGGCCTCCTAAAGTTGATCCCTCGGAAACCTCGCCTCGACATCACCGGCTCCGTGCTGCACTGTATCGAAACTCTCAGAGAGATCTCGGATTCTTTTGTGGACCGTTGCGTCACGCTCATCGTCGACTTCGACACTGCTCCACTTTACCTGACGGACGGACTTTCAGAGTATTACCGATTGTCGACTCAATATTGCGTAACGATTCGATGTTTGTCTTCTTTTCTATTTTTCCCACTTATTCTATCTTACTGTTTTTGTTGTTGTTGCCTTTCCGCGATTCTAGCAAGCCGCTTTGGATACTTATCATGACGCCGATCAGCCTCCTAAAGTTGATTCCTTGGAAACCATTCGTCGACATCACCGACACCGTTCTGGACAATATCGAAACAGAGTCGATTTTAAGACAGCTTGAACTTATTGATTTTCTTACTGAATTTCGCGTGATAAGATCAACGTTTGACCCGAACTTCATTGCGTGCCCAAGATCGATCTTAAGTTCGAACTTAAGATCTGACCTCAGTTCCAACTTGACTTCGTGCTTAAGCTTCATCTTAAGTTTGAACTTAAGTCTGAACTCAATTTCGATTGAAGTTCCAGTTTGACCTCAAATTCGATTAAAGTTCCAGTTTGACCTCAAGTTCGAGTGAAGTTCCAGTTTGAGCTCAAGTTCGATTGAAGTTCAAGTTTGACCTCAAGTTCGGACTCAAGTTCAAAGTAAAGCACAAAATTAAGTTCAAACTTGAGATAGATCTTAAACACGCGATGAAATTCAGGCTAAACTTCGATCTTCAGATCGATCTCAAGAGCGATCTTAAGTTCAAACTAGCATCTAAAAATTCGAACCTGAGAGCGCTCTCCGATTCTTCTCTGGATCGTTCCATCACGTCATCGATTTCGACACTGTTCCATTTTACTCCGCAGACGGAATTTCAGGATATTACCAATCACCGGTTTAATATTGCGTAACGATGCAATATTCGCCTCTATTTCTTTTCTTACTTTTTCCATATCACCATTTTCGACACCGCCGTTGTTGTTGTCTTTTCGCTTCCCCGGAGATATCGCCGCGGAATGGCAGGGCACGGCGAGAGGCCGGCTACCGATTGTTTTCCTCCTCGAGCAAAACATCGCGGCGCGCCTCCGGTGAACGGGTGAATTACTGGAATTTCCAATGGTTCGCTCGGGTATTGGAAAAGCTGTCGGTCAGCGTGGCAACCGAACGGTACGGTGAACGCCGAAGCGCGCGACATTCTCGGAAAGGCACTTGGCGTTCACCTTGCCGCTGAATACCGATAGGCACGACGACGATCGGCCAGCTCTGGGTATCTTGCCATCGGCCGCGCTAACGTACTTGACAAGAATGCGGTTTCACCTGAGTCGCAGTTTTTCCCACCGGTCAACGACCGCTTCGAATTCTTTGGCCCGTCGTTTTTTCCATTTTTTCCCCATTGGAAAAATGAATTTCTCCGATAACGATGAGCGGGGCGTGGAATAAAATCTGGCAAAGTGCACCCAGAAAAAAAATGTATTTGACGGCCACCGTTTATTAAGATTAAGTAAAACATTTATTTGATTTAAATGAATAGTTATTTCATTTAAGTAACTATTTATTTAATTTAAATAAATATTTATTTAAACCAAATAAATATTTTACTTGATTTTAATAAACGGTGGCCGTCAAATAAATTTTTATCTGGGTTAGGAACCGATAAATCGATGATGTAGAGTAATAAAAATCTCAGACATCGATGATAAAATGACAATTACAACGTCCATTTCCACCTGTACGGGTTCGGATTCGCCAGTAAAACGTGGCGCTGATTTTAAAAAAATCTAACGAAGCTCTGATAAATTGTGATTAAATTGTCCGCGACTTCGTCTCACCCGAACCGCGCCACGATCGATGCTGGATATCCGAACAGTAATTTTCGAAAGAGCGTTGGACTCGCCGGATTAGAGTGGATGGCAGGAATAAAACATGTGCGGCCGGACGGTGATGAAGGTCCGCTGAAAACTAGCGATTGGCCGGTCACTCAATCGTTTACCCTCTATACGGACGACGGTGACGTCGACGCTTAGCATTAACGTTGGAAGGGATTTCGCGTATGGACGTACGGCAGTGTCTAGCGGTACCAGGCCGCGCGGTGCGCTCTTCTTGCACACCGCACTCGTGATCGTGGCCGTACCATGGTCGTTGACGAGAGACAGGAAGCCCGAACGCGCCTGATCGCCCGATGACCGACTAACTCGATGCTTCTCGGTGCTTCTCGGTGCGAAGTGTCTCGGTGCGAAGTGCAGCCTTCGCGTCTCAGGCTGCACTTCGCACTTCGTACTTCTCATCGATGTCGTCGCTGACGAGCGATGTTCCGATTGGCCACTTTATAATTAATCGGCGACTGGCTCTGGTTGACTCTGGTTGACTCTGAGAATTCTTCTTCCGAGGATTTTTCTTTCGGAAGTTTAGTTTCCGGGATTCAATTACGCATGCGTGGAAAAATGCTGTTGAAACCTGTAGTATCTTTCTATGTCGACATCCTCACGGAAAGTTCCTGTACCGACATCAAGCAATTCTCAGACGTTTATCCTGTTAGCCAATTGTCTTTGAGAGGCATCAGGCTACCTGATGATTCGGGAGGCGAGGGACAGGGGGAGATACTCTCAAGGAAACCAGCAACCTCAGATGACCATGAAGCGGAAGTGACGAAACATCGTTCGTGCAGAATGTCGAAAGCATAGTCCCGGATAATTTTTGGACAAAAATGTTTAGGTAGTTTTGGACAAAAATGTTTAGGTATTTTTGGACAAAAATGTTTAGGTAATTTTTGGACAAAAATGTTTAGGTAATTTCTGGGCAAAAATGTTTAGGTACTTTATAGACAAAAATGTTTAGATAATTTTTGGACATAAATGTTTAGGTAATTTTTGGACAAAAATGTTTAGGTAATTTTTGGACAAAAATATTTCGGTAATTTTTGGACAAAAATGTTTAGGTACTTTTCGGACAATAATTTGCATTGTACCAAAGTTCCATCTTGGTCCGCTGCGACCATTCGAAGTTCACGCGTGCCCCGAGCTCCGTTGTTTTCGTCCAGGAAGCATCG
Source organism: Ichneumoninae sp. B BG-2022a (assembly GCA_030522725.1). Classification (NCBI taxonomy): domain Eukaryota; kingdom Metazoa; phylum Arthropoda; class Insecta; order Hymenoptera; family Ichneumonidae; species Ichneumoninae sp. B BG-2022a. The sequence goes on along the minus strand of JAPYZD010004820.1, from coordinate 2,030 downwards.
CGAACCGGAAGGGCACGTGAAGATTCGGTAACCACAAATCACCCGGTTAATCGTATCGTGCATGGAGCGTGAAAGTGGACGCGGCAGATTAAAACGTCGGCGAAGGATTCCGGGGAGAGCGCGGGCCTTCGGGTGTGCGGTCCGATGTCGTACGTAGGTAGTCGGAGGCACGGCGAGCAGGGTACCAGGAGCAAAGCGAACAAAGTCCAGAGTGCCGGAGGACAGTACGGCACAAAGCCGTCAGTCAGGTCGCGCGACCGCGAGAAGTTGATACGCCCAGGCGGAAGAACAGCCAACGTAGATTCGTAGACAATGACGCCTATGCGATCGTGGACTTTTGCGATGGCGTTACTGTTGTCGTTTTCCCGCTGCCGTTGCTGCCGCTGTTACCGTCACTGCACGGGTACACGCCGTCTCTGGCAGCGCGACTTCCGGGTGTTCACTGGCACGGTCCTATCAACCCGCAGCTTCCGGCAACTCTCCCTCCGCCGTCTCGCGGCATTTTATTTCCCTCCGCTTCCACGTCTCCCACCCTTCCAGCCTTACGCTTCAAATGCGTGGGCCACGTTCCAAAAAAATCGTTCCGGCCGGGCTCTTCGCTTATCAATTTCCTCGACGTCTCGCGTTGATCTTTCCTCGCGAACGGACTGCATAAAAAACGTCGAGGTTTTTATGGCGATCGGAAGCGTTATAAATATTAAATGCATAAGAAGAAAATAAATAAAATAAATAAATAAATAAATAAATTGACATAAATTTGAAAAATAATAAATAAATAAATTGGCATACATTTGAAAAATAATAAATAAATAAATTGGCATAAATTTGAAAAATAATAAATAAATAAATTGGCATAAATTTGAAAAATAATAAATAAATAAATTGGCATAAATTTGAAAAATAATAAATGGATAAATGGAGCCTTGGGCGAAAATGACGTCTCGTGTGTTCGGGTATAAACGCGGCCGCGCATAAACTCCCGGCTACGGGGTTCACAACCCCTCGTGCACGGCGGCATCGCCCTCTGCAGCAGCAGCTGACGCGATGACGTCACGGCTTGCGTGGGTCGGCGTCCTGACGCCGGACTCGGGTCGATATTCTCCACTCGCCCGGGCGACGCTTTTTCCCCTCTCCCCCTCCCCTCTCCGTACTATATCTCTACGCTCCTCACTTCCGGTCCCTCCTGCGCTCCGTCCTGCTCTTTAGCCTCCCTCTCGTGTCCTAACTTCGCTTGGCTCATCTCTTCGATTCCGTCGTTCGCGGGACCGTGACGTCGGGGGCGGGGGGGGGGGGGGGGGGGGGGGGCGGGGGGGGGGGGGGGGGGGGGGGTGAAGCCCGTGCACCCGTCCAGCCCCCGACCGGAAGTTTTACCCCCATTTTTGGGGTACGGGGAGGAAGACGTAGGAAACCAAATAATTTTTATCTAGCTTTACTCTTTTGGGTCGATGAAAACTCGGAGTCCAAAAAAAAAAAATTATAGTGTCGCTTCGATAATAAAATGAATATAATAATTAAAATAAACAGGCTAAATTTTATCTTTTGTAAAAGGGTTGATCCCGTTGATAAATAAATAATTAAATAAATAAATAAAATAAATACACAACTAAGTATCATTTGTATTTCTGTTACAGGTAAGAATTTTTTTCAACCATTGCGGGGTTCGGGGTAAGATCGATTCGAAGGTTATTCGGTGAGTAAAATGTGTGGAATGACGTTGGCAGAAATGGTTCGATCGATGGTCTTTACTTCAGGTCGTCGATAATCGTAATACACGTGTAAGTAAGACCGTTTGCTCCCAGTAGGAACTTGACCCTCCGCGAGCAGCCAACTCGGAAGAGCGACAAAGCTCGGTTTTCTTTATCGCACTATCGTAACACTCTCGGCATTACTATAGTCGTCTCAAACATATTTATATTATATAGCGAACCGTATTGGTTTGGTTTTGGTTTGGTTTGGTGGAGCGATACGAGCACTCAGTCCTGCTGGACCATTGTACTCGGGCCTTGTGGGGCACTCGCGATGCCTTAATT
>JAPYZD010004819.1:0-10740 GCA_030522725.1 Ichneumoninae sp. B BG-2022a | reverse complement strand
ACAAATCATTTTCGTAATAAAAAAAAATTGGTTGCCGGGTAATTTGTTGCACAATTTTTTTTTTCAGTAATTTGTTATGAACATTCTGAAATTATTATTGAAACAACGTTTTTGCTTCATTGGCAGCCCGCAAGCAAATTTTAGTTGATTCAATGATATTTTTTTTTCTGTGTACGGGGAACGTCTACATAGATAGTTTCTGATAGTGGATATTCAATTGGTCAAGTCATAATTGTGGTTGCAATGATGATTTTCTATCATAGTCGTAACTTTAAAATATAGACGTTCCCCATGGGAACTATTTTTTATGGTAAGAAGTCGGTATTGTTGCTTTCACTATGTTAATTTTTCTCAGTGTAAATCACACTTTTATGCCCCGTTTTGCCACCTTCTCCGATCCAAAAATTATTGGAAAAATTAGTTTTGCCCCGTTGCCCCATTTTGCCTCGCTCTTCCCTACCACTGACGTTGATGCGTCTCACTAGCATTAGAGTGAGGCGCATCAATGTCGAGCGATTGTTATTTATAGTTGGCGATGTGGACTTAGTTTGTTTGACCGTATATGAATGCCCCAGGTTCCGGGGTCGCGTGCGCGGGTGGCACGTGGATTCGTAACAGTCGCCAGCTTAAGCCCACCCACCTGCTGGACCTTTTTTCGCTGTTGGCATTTCGGTCCCACGCTGTGACTCTCGTGACGCGGTCGTTTCTATATTCGATTGTCAATTATGTCGGCCGTTACGTCGTGAATGTCAATGCCCACGCAATGGCATTAATTATTTTACTGCTCGATTTATTTCAGTATTTTTTTTTTCAGGAAAATGGTGAGATTTAGTGGCAATCACACTGCCAGATGCAATGGCTCAAATTTCGGGAATCCGCTCTCCATGGAAATAAAAATCACTCCATCACACGCATCAAATTCCATCAATCGCAAGTCTCTATAAGTGCACGTCTTTAGGGAGAATAAAACAATTGTTCACTTATAGAATTTTGATCTCCAAGTGAACTTCCTCGAGCAAAGTTTGTCCGATGCAAAGTACATCCGTTATAACTTAATGAAATTTGGCTACATGCAGATATCTTCAGAGTCATAAATAAAATACAGGCGGAAGTATACTATATTTGTTCCATTTTTCCTCCGTATAGCCAATATTTGTAATGTATTGAATACACAATAGTAGGGGAGACCGGGGCAAAATGGCACACCGGGGCACAACGGGACCGTGAGGGCTAAACTCATTTTTCCAATAACTTTTGGATGCCCCGTTTTGTCCCAACGATAAATCTGGATTTTCAAAGCAGTTTTATCCCACGTACCACCATCGCTACCATCTCAAAGTTACTGGAGAATTGCGATTTGTCTCATTATCCCGTTTTGCCCCACTGTGCCATTTTGCACCGCTCTCCCCTAGGCAATTGAAATGAAACACGATATTTTTCGTCATTTTTGGCAAAAATTGGACCCTTTCACGTATACCTTCGCCAAAATAACCTTGTTCCACTTCAATTGCCTACTACTGTACTCTTAACGATTCTTTTTAATATGATTCATATGTTATTATAATAGTCACATATAGTAGGGTAGAGCGGGGCAAAATGGGGCAAAATGGGGCAACGGGGCAAAACGGGGCAGAAAAACCTGATGTATCCGATAGGGCGAATTCGGGAATCAAAAAATTATTGGAAAATTAGTATTGCCCAAAAACCTCGTTTTCCCATGTTGCCCCATTTTGCCCTGCTCTACCCTATCCATAGATATATATGACGAATATATCCGATCATATATAAAAATATATATATTTTCGTGTATACGAAAAGTACATAATTTATATACGCAATGTAATTGCCCACGAAAAATTGGATATCGCTTTCTTATAGCCGAACATAAATCGCTATTTAGACAAACCTCTGAGACGTAATGTGGACTAATTGAAGATTCCGAAATGAAGTTGTAGGCTGGCGCCGATCGCCGAGGTATGGAACATCGAAATTCTTCGATAATAAAAAATTGTGTTGCGAGAACACACCAGGGAATGTTCGAAGTCCATCAGCGACGCGAGTATAATAAACTCCGTGACACGACTACGAACCTTCAATGTTCCTGATCTTTGTCATTTACGGGAGAGGATACGAAAAAAAGAGAATAAAAAAACGGACACCAAAAAAGAGTTATATATATATATATATATATATATATATATATATATATAAATATAGACATATATATATATACATACACACACATATGTAGAGGAATTCGATTGGCCATGCGGGTCACGAACAAGGAACACCCGAGTCCCGAGTACTCGTCAAATAAATCGATCGATGTGCCGCTGGTCCTCCCGTCCTTTGGCTCTTTCTCCTCGCTTCTGATTCTTGCCCTTTCAGGACTCGCTCTTCCGCCCGCTGTAACGATAAAAGTTTTTCCCCGGTCGTACCGGGAGTTAATTTTTAATCGGGAATCCATGTAGCGTAGCAACCGTGCCACACATTGTACCGGTGGTGTGTATAGTCGCGGAGCATAGAGAGTCTTGCGGAGTACAGTGCGACGATTCCTGTACCGCAACTTTTCCGTGCTTTCGTTCGATGCCCCTCTATCGCTCACTCGTTTTTGGCGATTCTTGGGTTTTTCTCTGGCATCGTTCTGTCAACGCGTATGCCAGGTTAAGATAGTTCCGTTGCTTGGTATTCATTTCGCATAAGTTCGAGAAAAATTAAACAAAATTGCAAATACGTCTCAATGATAAAATTAAAAAATTTCCTTTGTATATTTTTTTTAATATGGAAAAAATACCAAATTTTAAGTATATTTAAAAATCTGAAAAATGTCATACTTACTTTTAAAAATGAACGGATCATTTTCGTAATAAAAAAATCAGGTTGCCGGGTAATTTGTTAAACAATTAATTTTTTGTTTAATTTAACATTTCGGACTTTTTATTATGCAAAATTAATCTTTTCAGTACCTTTAGTATGCATGCATTTTTTTCAGATTTTTACACCATCGACAAGTAGTTACAATTTTATTTCATTTTTCTCAAACTTATGCGCAATGAACACCAATGAATACAAATATACTTTTATATAAGTCTGTAATATCTCTACTTGACTAATACATATTTTTTAAAAAGGAGACAAATTTTAAGTATTCTTCTTTAAATGTGTACTTTTTTGCGGGAATAAATAGTATGTTTTTGATTTTACACGCTGACTCCGTACGTAATTCCCATTATTAAATTTTGCACGAAATTGCTAATCGCCTTCGTAAATAAAAACAAAAATAAAAAATGAGTAAAACTAAGATATCAGGAAGCACCTTAATATATAGCGTGCCGGAAACGATCTTCCGAAAATAAATGTGAACTCATCGCGTTTCATGTAACAGTGTATATATAATCGGTGTCGGAAGTGGGATCATCAGTTACTCTTTCACTTTTTGTCCTCCTATTTGTCTTCTGTCGAGGAAAAAAAACGTCCTTTTTTTATCAATGCACCTTCTCACGATTTTTTTCGAATGAAAGGAAAAGCGAGGAGCGCAGTGGAGGAGGTTGTCGGGGAAGCCCGGGCCGCAGTCTGATGACATTCTAAAATATGCAAGCTTCTCGCTCGAGCGGTTAGTTACTCGTTGCGGAGGCTCCGGTCCGCGAGGGAAACCCCATCGATTTTCTAGCTGCCACGGTCCGGGAAAGCCGGAGGGTTTAAAAAAAAGATACGAACGGGGGAAGCAGAAGCGAAGAAGGGAAGAGGAAAGCACAGTTGGAAGAATGGAACAGCGCGAACGAGCAATGGTTTCACTCCACGTTGGATGGAGCCACGGCCTTGACCCTGCGCCACTTCACACTCTCATGTACGCTGCTCACTCGTTTGGCAACGCATTGGTAGCGACGGTAAAATTCTTGGAAAATTTTCTGTACTTCATTGTACGTGAGAGAAAAAATTTGACGAGGAAGAGTACCTAATAGGGAAGCGCGGGGCAAAATGGGTCAGTCGGGCAAAACGCCATATTAGAATAATTTTTGGATGGGACAATGGGGCAAAACGGGCTAGACAATTCGGATGTATCGACGGGGCAAAATGCGACATCCAAAAATGATTGGAAACTTGCGTTTTGTTCACTGTCCCGTTTTGCCCCGTTTTGCCCCGCTCTACCCTATTCGGTAGCTTAGCTGAGTGCGGGTAGAGAGTGCTAGGAGGGAATCGGGATGGGGATCGGAAAAACCCAGAAGGGTATAAGGTGGAAAAGTGAAACATATATAAGAAAAACATATATTTTAAAAAATCATGAACATTGTGACTTATTTCGACCATTCAAATTCCTGTACTAAAATCTGTGAAAAGTGACTTATTATAAAATTTGGTTTTTCACGTCTTTATTTCCAAGGGAATTAAAAAAAAATTACTCTGGTCGAAAAGCTCTTCAGGATGCATTACTGTCGGTCATTTTTTTTTTACCATTTTTGGATCATGATTCGGGATGTTTTCGAAACCAGCAGTTTCCTAAAAGTAAAGTTTTTTAAAATGAAAATTCTGTTTAAAAAAATATCTTTAAGGGCCACCATTGTCGGTAAATTTTTTTCACTATTTTTGGATCGTAACTGAAGAAGATATATTTTTTTAAATAGCCATATCGCCAACATGATTGTCACTCTACATTGGGCGCGATTTGAAAAGTACACCCAGAAAAAAAATATATTTATCGGCCATCGTTTATTTGGTTCAAGTAAATAGTTACTTAAAATAAATATTTATTTAAATTAAGTAAATAGGGGGGAGCGGGGCAAAATGGGGCAACGGGGCAAAACTAAATTTTCCAATCATTTTTGGATCGAACAAGGTGACAAAACTGGGCAGAAAAGCCTGGTTTATCCGATAGGGCGAATTCCGGCATCCAAAAATTATTGGAAAATGTCGTTTTGTTCCGTTGCCCCATTTTGCCCCGCTCTACCTTGTTTATTTAAATTAAGTTAATAGTTACTTAAATAAAAGAAATATTTTTCTTTCTTTTTTTCTTTTTTTAAATTTTTTTTTGGATGTAGCTACATCGCCAACATGATTGTCACTCAACATTGGGCGCGATGGGATTAAAATGGTCACGGCAGACTATTCCAATAGCCGTACCACTGTTCCTCGTCGACTTTTTTTGGCGTTCCGTGTGTCGATCAGGCGGGGCTATCGGGCGATTTTCCGACGGCCTTGGCCCCGTTTGGAATCGCCGTCGCTTCACGGGAAAATTTCCCGTCAGCCGGGTCGGATGCTCAAACAAATATGATCCTCTTTGAGAAGATCGTTCAATCGCAATCCCCTCACCGAACGGCCATCGGCTCGGAGTGGCTGCTCGTTTCGCCATCCGATAAATAAACGAACAACCGAGTTTGACAAAGTGCTCGCGCAACGATGCCGAAACAGTGAAATTGAAAACTAATTTTACGAACGGGAGAGCGGGCGAGAACGAGACCGTCTTAGCCGCGAGAGACCCGGTGAGAGTCTCTTTAATCTTAGACGCGAAACAAAGGACCGTAAACAATGGTGAGTACCGGGGCGGGCGGGGGTTCTTAATGAGTGGAAGAGAAAGATAGCCAGTGTTGGAGAAACACGAGAGCGGGAAAGCGCGAGAGAGAAAATCGCGAGGCTCCAGTGGGAAAACTAAACAGCGACGGCGGAACGAGCGATGCGGAGAAGAGACCGGAAGGAGGAAAAGGGATTTTATGATGGTTCGGGCACTCACTTCAGACGCAGTTGGTGCGCTTTTCGGATCAGTGGCAACGGAAGAAACAAGTTTGCGAGGGAAAGGGGCCAATTACAGAATCCGCATAAAACGTCTCTCAGCGGCCCATCGTTATTTTTTGACTTTCACGGTCGGGACGTCGCTATGATATCAGCCGAAGAAGCGAGCTTTCATTCGATCGCGATTATAGTCCTCTCATCTTTCCGCATTAATTTTAGTCAAATATCTTGAAGGGTATTCGGTAAAAAAATGGGTAGGGTAGAGCGGGGCAAAATGGGGCAACGGTGTAAAACGCGGTTTTTGGGCAAAACAAAATTTTCCAATCATTTTTGGATCGGACAAGGTGGCAAAACTGGGCAGAAAAGCCTGATGTATCCGATAGGACGAATTCGGGCATCTACAAATTATTGGAAAATGACGTTTTGCCCCGTTGCCCATTTTGCCCCGCTCTACCCTACTCCTTATCGGCACCTTATCGTCCAGAAACGTTCGCAACTTTATTTGGTAACTTTATTTGGTAAAATGACGGCTTTACATATTCCAACTTGAAAAAACGAGTTTGACACGTATTCAACAAAATTACTTTGACGAATCTTCGAATTCCGATTTTACGATATAATTTTATACTGTGTAAAAAATGAGTTGGCCACGTATTCAAAAAAAAATTACTTTCACGAATCTTCGAATTCCGATTTCACGGTATAATTTTATACTCTGTAAAAAAACGAGTTTGCCACGTATTCGAAAAAATTACTTTGACGAATCTTCGAATTCCGATTTTACGATATAATTTTATACTGTGTAAAAAATGAGTTGGCCACATATTCAAAAAAAAAATTACTTTCACGAATCTTCGAATTCCGATTTTACGGTATAATTTTATACTGTGTAAAAAAACGAGTTTGCCAAGTATTCGAAAAAATTACTTTGACGAATCTTCGAATTCCAATTTTACGGTATAATTTTATACTGTGTAAAAAACGAGTTGGCCACGTATTCGAAAAAATTACTTTGACGGATTTTCGAATTCCGATTTTACAAAATAATTTTATACTGTATATACCCTTGATTGATTATTGTGTTATTGATGACCCTGAAGATATCTGCATGACATCAAATTTCATGTCTGGCAAGTCTCTATCAACGCACAGCTTTAGGAAGAAAAAAAAATTCTTGACTTGTAGAATTTTATTCTCCAAGTGAACCTTCCCGAGCAAAGTTTGTACGATGCAAAATGCAGCCGTTGTAACTTTGGAGTAACTTTGGAAGAAATTTGGTCTCATGCAGATATCTTCAGGGTCACAGTTATTGACCGATCCGAGACTGAAACTGGAAGCTGTTAATGAGAAACTGTATCATATTTTCTATAACTCTTCACGAATCCGTGTAAAACGTCTCTCCACGGCCCATAGTTATTTTTTGATTTTCACGGTCAGGACGTCGCTACGATATTATCCGAAGAAGCAAGTTTTCATTCGATCTCGATGATAGTCCTCTCATCTTCTTTCCGCAAGCACGGACCGATCGTTGGGCGAATGCCGACGAAGATGAAAACGAGTCTCTTTTACTTTATCGAGCGGACGGAATCGCTCGGGAATTATTTCATTATCCGGCTATCGCCGATCTTGACTATCCTACCGCCGCTCCCTGCTCCTCCGCCTCTCCTCTTCCTCTTTCTTCTGGCTTTCTTTTTCGCTTCTTTTTTTTGTTATTTTTTTTTACCTCTTTCCACGGTCCGAAGCTCATTCTCCACTACTCGCTAGAGGCCACCATCAGCATCATCCTTGATACTCATCCTATAAAATCTCCGCCCGCCGGGTTTTCCACTCCGGTCCGTGCTTTCCTCTCGATCTCCCTTTTCCTACATTCTATGGGCTACGATATTCACGAAATTAATTAATCTTCGGACGTTCGGGACGTTATTATCGGTTTAAGAGAGACATCGGGCATGGAGATTGTTATTCGCGAACAGTTATCTCACAGGATGTTACGTCATCTAGGGATGTTTGGGGAGATGCGAGGAGCAAAGCTAACGGGTACGGAAATCACCACATTGGTGAAAAATCGCCCATTGCATCATTTTAATCCAACTTTTATAACGGTAAAATTTTTTTTTTTATTAAAAATTTTTTTACCTTAAAAATTTTTTTTAATTTAAAATTTTTTGAAAATTATGACTGTGACCGGTATGTTTGCATCACAAATTTCCGAGAAAACGTAATTACGGCAAAATACAGTATTTAACTATAATTTTACGGGTGGCAATAATACAGGTGTTTTTACATCGCAATTGGTACTTTTGTTTTCGTGGCTATGATCCGATAATAGTGCGCTGATAAAAAACGCAGTTGAATCAAATAAATATTTAGTTAGTCGGACAAAATCTATTAACGCCTCAAAGATATTTTGGTGAAATAATCGAAAAAATGCTTGAAGTAACCGATCTTTTAGCTGTACTAACAACATATTTATTTGAACGTCCCTGCCCGACTCTTTGGTTGATTCAACCGTATTTTGTTATCGGTGCGTCCTATCGCAATCGATGAGTAACTGCAATTAATATTGTTATAAATAACTCTGAATTCTTTGATTCCGAATGTATTAATAGACAACCTAGCACATTTCAGGTTCCATTGACCTACATTCGAAGTTTACCGAGCACACTATTTAATCAAATATTGGAGAAATAAGAACTTCGACAATAAAGAAAAGATATAGGAGTTCTCGATGTTACCCAGATTCATCGATCAAATGATATTTACTCATTTGCGACCAAGTCACTCATGCTCAAAGCGTTTATAATGCACGAATAAGTGATCAAATTTCGCCGGCACAATATCAGCACTAGTACACCCACATAAAAAATTTATTTGACGGCCACCCTTTATTAAGATTAATTGAAATATTTATTTGATTTAAATAAATATTTATTTCATTTAAGTAACTATTTACTTAATCTAAATAGATATTTATTTAAATCAAATAAATGTTTTACTTAATCTTAATAAGCGGTGGTCGTCAAATAATTTTTTTTTCTTGGTGCATAAGTTAGGATCCATGATGTGTTGTGAATAGTAAAGCGAAAAAAAAAAAATAAAAATAAATAATAAATTGAATCTGTTTGTAATCATAAGTTTTCCGTATAAGTACAACATATGTAACCATGCGCGAAAAATTCATTTGTGCAGACTTTTGCCAATAACAAATAAACATCTACTACCACTGTATTAATATATTGATCAAAATTTATTTAAATAGTTAATTCGGGCGCGCGCGGGGTTCGTTTTACCCCAGAACGGACACCCAACCATACATACAAGGTAACTTCAATTTATATATATAGATAGAATATATGTACATATCGGGGAATATGTAGTGCTTTGAGGCACAGGTTTGATACCTCTTTCGCTATCTATCGGTTTCTCTTCCACCTCACTAACTATTATACTACGCTTTTGAGACGCCGCTGGTGGGTTTGCTCTCGGATGCGTGATCGCGATTCAATGAAGAAGATGATTCGGCTGGATTAAGGCGATTGAGATTCGATGGGCGGGTGGGACCGAACTGACGCCGAAGTGGTCGGAGAACCAGAGTTCTTCCGTCGAGGGGGCGACTCTACTTTCTGTTTTTTTTTTTTTTTTTTTTTTTATGAATTTTTCTTTAAGTCAAATCCGCACAGGGCTGATTCTCCCCAACAGACGACGGATTTTACAACTTCCTCTCCTCGTCTGCCCCGCCTCCCTTTCATTTCGCACGCTTGGCTCTTCCCGTTTTCTTTTGGGGTTGTCGTCGTTAAACTCATCAATATCTCAAAAACTCGGAGTGGATTATGGCGGGCAAACAACTTGTTATACCGAGGTATTACGACCAGGCGAAGGGGAGTCTGAAGGTCAATTTTTTATGGCATATCACACGAGTAGCGCTTTCCAAAAGAGCATGAATTTTGCTGCTTGACAATACCGCGAGTGGGAGATAATATCATTATTTTTTTGATCAAATATCTTGAAGGGTACACAGTAAAAAAATGTGTTCTTCTTACGGCAAATTATCGACCATAAACGTTCGCAACTTTATTTGTTAACTTTCCGATCGAACCGTCCGGATGCAGTTTTAGAAACAAAAGCCTAAACTAAAGTTGATAATAACACGGAAAATAATACGACAGGTTTATATATTCAAAAATGAAAAAACGAGTTTGTCACGTATTCAACAAAATTATTTTGACGAATCTTCGAATTTCAGCTTTCCGAAATTAAATTAAATGCAGTATAACATTAATTTTATACTGTGTGTATCGTTGATTCCTTTGCCTAGGTATTGACCCATGCGAGACTGAAATTGGAAGTTGTTCATGAGAAACTTTATCATATTTTTTTGGAGCTCTTGATCGTCCTATAACGAATCAGAAACACGGTTCTATTAGCACCTTGGGCTTGGAGGAATTCCATCAGAAAGCGAAGACATAGTTTTATTTCTGTTTTAAAGATACGAAAAGTCATAATTTTTCGGAAAATGGGTAGAACAAGAAAATGTTCAATCATTATTTCGTCGCTTTGTCCGATGTAGTTATTTTTTCGCTAATCACAAATTCGACCATTATTGTATCTGGTTACATTCCTGGCTTAATATCAGACACAGAAAATCCCTTCGGAAGGCAAAAGAATATTGACTTTGTTCCTGTCTATTCTCCCACGGAAATCAAATATACATATACAAAAAAAAATGCATAGTATACAAAATTCGACGCTCTTATAAGATTAATTTATTAAACATGTGAAAATTGCTGCAAATTTTAAGACATTTGATAATACATTTGATATACATTTCACAAGCTATCCGAAATACACAATTTATCGGTAAAAATACATTTCATATAACAAAATTACATTTTCCAATACACGTCACGATCTACTATATAAGGGAGAGCGGGGCAAAATGGGGCAACGGGGCAAAACGGGGTTTTTGGGCAAAACTAAATTTTCCAATCATTTTTGGATCGGACAAGGTGGCAAAAC
>JAPYZD010004818.1:0-10740 GCA_030522725.1 Ichneumoninae sp. B BG-2022a | reverse complement strand
TTCGTTCTATTAATATATTATTTCTCTCTCCCTCTTCTCACCGTTCGATCGTCGTTGCGCGCCCTCACACTCGTCCAGTATCGATGGTTCTATGTATTCGTGGCGAAACGAAGGTGGATAAAGGGAACCGCGCATCGGGATCTCGCTCGATCGTTCTCCCTTTTCTCCTCCCTCGTTCACCCGTTTCGCCCAAACCCCAACCAATTTCTCCTCTAACAGCAGCGGCAGCGCACCCTCCCTCGCCCTCAGTAGAATTCGTGCGACTATCGGCGCTTCTCTCACTTTCCTCGGCCCTCATCTACCTATCATCCTCGTCCGTCGCTGCTGCCGGGCCGGCCTCCTCTATCTCTGTATTTAGCACCGATATTTGCCTTGACAAAACGGAATCGCCTCCGCATGCCAGGCGACTGGCGGCGGTACAGTGACGTTGGTAGTCGTCACTGCCTGGCGGTGCGGTGATGGTGGTGAGGCCAGCGGAGCTCTTCGTGTTTGAACTATAGTAATTTGAGGCAGGCTAATGAAAGTGCTGCGCAAACAGCGTCGCGACGCCAGGACATCAAAGCCAAAACCTCTCGCTCTCCTTCTCGCTACATCTCTATCTCTCTGTCTTTTCGATCCTCCACCTCCTCATCCTCATCCTCCTCATCGTCGTCGTCGTCGTCGTCGGCGTCGTCGTCGCTTCTGCTGCCGCCTCGCAACCACCCCCGATTCGCGGGAACGACTCTCATCCCCCCCCCCTCACGACAACCAAGCTCTTTTCCTTCCATTCCTCCTTCCTTCGATTTCTAGGATCTCGCGACTCCCTTCTCTGCTTCTTGCTCCATCACCGATTTCTCCATTTCCATCCATCCTCCCGCGTCGGAGTCGCGGGAGGGGGAACAACGAAAACTTTTCTTTCCGCTGTGTCCGTCCATCGGACTTCCTCATCTCCTCAGGAGCGGCCGCCAGCCGAAAACTCTTTCGTGGTATTGGATATTTGGGATCGGATCGACGGACACGGAGAGGTCTCGCTCCGGAGAACAGCTTCTCCTCCGGTTCTTGCTCTGCGTTGGGAGAACCGCCGTGACGCGGTGACTCGACTAAAACCCCGAACGCCGGGAAATGACCCGGTCTCATCTCGTGTGTGTGTGTGTGTGTGTGTTCCTCTCACTCTTACTCTTCTCTGCTGCTTTTTCGTGAAATGCGCTCGCTACAACCCCGATGTACTCTATGTCTGGGGGTATAATTGGAATGGTCGGCCGTCTGGTCCGAGAACACTATATTCTTTAGGAAAAAATAAAAACCAGGAGGCGTCATTGATCTCATGTAAACCTTTGCTGGATTAAAAACGGACATATTATTTTTTTTTCTTTTAATTTTTTTTATACGCGTTCCAGGTGTACAGGGTCCTTACCCTTTTGCACTCCGATCATTTTTACCGATCATCTAAGAAAAAAATTACCATAGCAGATAGTAGTAGGGCGCCGGGGCACCGCGTATGGTGCAAAGTCTCAGATTATCCAAGAATTGTTACCATAGTTTAAAAAAAAAATTCTTATAAATCAGGTACTTCCTACAATAGGTGACGCCCTAGCGTCCTATTACTATGTGGTTGGTAATATCTCTCAAGCGATATAGTCAATTTATTAGACTCTTCTCTCAGTGCCTCCCGCTCCACGATTCGATGCGCCAGCTAGCGCGCTGCCAGGCGGTCACCCATCCAAGTACCGACCGCGGGCGGTGCTGCTTGACTTTGAGGACCGCCAGGCCACACGGCCACCGCGGACCTATCGCTGCTGGTTGAAAGCCGATCTATTATTATTTATGAAAAATTCATCTGGCCGACCATGTTCCACGGTCGCAGAATGATCCCTTTCCGAGTAAGCACCGTAGCGCGTTTCCGTTATCGGGCATTAAACGCTTATCTACCCTATCCGTCTCCGGTAGCGGAGTGTACAGTCTGTATGGTCGGGCGAGCGTCTTAGATCTCCGAAGCGTATATAGAGGTTCGGCTGTAGGTGCGGATCGGGGCCAAAGTTATATTTCTCAAAGCTCCGGAGGTCCGGAGGGGTGGACGCGCAGAGAGGCCGGTGGAGGAACTCCTTCGGTTATCCTTCGGCAGTGGATGCGCCTCCGCGTTGCTCGGCTGCCTGCCTGCCTCTGATGTACGAAGAGCCGGATAATCCCTCGGATAGTGTGCTAATGCAAGTTTTGGCATCAACGCAAACGCTTCTTCTTCATTCTTGCCAGAGGCTCCATTGGCGTCGGCAGCGGGAAGGCGGTGTCGGCGAAGCATCAGCAGCGATGCGGGAACTCTCTCGCACTCGGGGCTCCGTCCCTCTTCGGCGAATGCCGCTCCTGCTGGTGCTGCTTCCGCTGCCGGTTACGAGTAGTAGCTACTGGAGAGGAGCTCGACCTCCCACGGCGTATACCGGATTATCGTTGCATCCGCGCGCGCGAGAGAAAGGGCGTTAATCTCGAGGAATATTTTGTCGTCCCATTCCGCCCTCCTCCGGATAACTGTAACCTAATAACCAGGGGATTCCCCGACCATTCCTCGCAGCTCTCTCGCCGGGTCTGAAACCTCCCGACGCACGATTCCTCTCCGTCTCACCCTCGCACCCACCCTCATCTTACGCATTTCGCCGAGTGGTAATTTTCGCTAATGTCGTCAGCCGTGCTCTGTTGTGTTTCTTTTAAAGTCGCCAGCTAGCGAATTTATCGTCTAGCCGGAAGATTAAATTGAAGCATTTTCTCGGGAGAGTTGCCGGGGCGATACCGGGATATATCACGGAGATTCTTCGCCGTCTCGCGCGTTGCCTCTGGAAAATGTATTACTACCGAATGGGATTAAGAATATTATTTATTCCCTCTGGCCGACTCGCTGATAGGAGAAATGAGCGTCGGAAGCCGGTTCGGCCGGAGTCGCGGGACTCGCGGCGAGCTTCTCGCTGATACGCCTGGCTTATTCAAGGTTTCGGATTATCGTTCCTCCGCCGCGAGCCTACTGCGCACCCGACGGTTAAATATAGTTTCACCGGTCGCGGAGGAAAGCGGAGGCGAGAGGAGCCGTAGAGAGAGCGAGTTATTCGTCGAAGCAGCCCGATCAAAGAGAGACGCGCCGGAAGGTATGGGGAACGGCTCTCCGCTTTCCTCCGCGTTATAGAGCCATGTGGCGGTCGGAGCAGCCGAGAGCTTGCTGGCAGTAGTCGCGCGCATCAGGCGCGGTTTATCCAGTCGATATAACGCCTCCGATATGAGGTGGCTCTGGCTGGCACATATCTTTTCATACCGCCGCGAGCCGACGAGCCGGAAGTTAAGTCCTCTCCTTCGCTTCCCGTGTAAACTTCTGCATTATGCCCCGGCTACCCCCGTCGCCTCACTCCGGCTCCCTATATACCTTCACGTACTCTACTCCACGTACCGTTTCGCCTTCCTTCAACCCCGAGAACCGTCCTCCCTTGCCGAGCGAGCGCCAGCAGGGACTTTCGAAATTCATGCCCTTGGCTCCGGCTCAAGAGTCGGAATAAAAATGAACTGCGCTGTAAAGCCAGCGAGAGCCACCCCCCCCCCCGGCCTCCAGCCTCGCAGTTAAACCTCTTGCGTCATCGCGTCGCGTCTTATCGCGGCTCACATTTAATTGTCCCCCTTACGTAATACCACGAATCTTCTGCCGGAGTGATTCGTACGGCGCGGGAGATCACCCGGTGGCGAAGAAAAAGAAAGAAAAAAATTTATAATGAGCCTTTTCAATGTAAACGTACGGGCAACGCGAGCAGAATGTGAAAACACATGTGACTGAGTTACAAAAAAGGAGAAAGTCTGAGATAACTTACGAAAATATTTAAAAAATCGCGATACGTCCTATCGCGGCTCACATTTAATTTTCCCCCTACGTAATACAACGAATCTTCTGCCGGAGTGATTCGTACGGCGCGGAAGATCATCCGGTGGCAAAGGAAAAGAAAGAAAAAAAATGTGAGCCTTTTCAATGTAAATATACGGGCAATGCGAGCAGGATGCGAAAACACGTGTGACTGAGTTACAAAAAAAGGGAGAAAGTCTGTGATAACCTACGAAAATATTGAAAATAAAAGAGCTTATGACTCGGGAGCTTTTTACGTACATCGAGGCGTGCGGGTACGATCGCCGGTTGCGGTTGGCGTGTCACACGTACGCGATATCCACCGCGTGGAAAAGCGAATCGGTGCCAGTGGCGGGGATTCATTGCACGGTCCCAACGATGTAGTCACAACAGCCCCGCCGTTAAATGTCGTTAAACGTCGTTATAGCCAGGGTAATTATCGTACCGCCCGAATCTCGAGAAGGAGCGAGAAAGCGTCAAAGACTCGTACAACCACGCGCAAACTCGCACACGAGAGGCCGCGCAGTTTCTGCACGACGAGAGGGTCGAAGAAAAAAAAATGCATATTCCTCGAGTGCTCGTTGGCTAATACCCCGAGCGGGCTTTCGAGATCGCCCCTCAAGAAAGAGAGAGTCGCAGTTTTCCCCCGAGCTTTACGACTACCATAAAGATCGTCTTGGCCGATAATTATGCAAGCGAAATTGTAAACCTTTATCGCTCGTTGGGCGACCGGGTTGCACCGGGTCTTTCCTCTCCGCACGGTAGGTGTTTTAAGGAGAACTTTTAATCACCGTGACGGCCGAACTGCACCGGGTCTAGGCGAGCCGGTCGGGGGCGTTTTAGCCGTTCCGGCTCGGGCGCGCGATCCTGTGTTTAATCCGAGCAAACACGCTGCTGATCTCTCTTGCGATTCAATTTTCAGCCGAGCGGGGGATGATAATAATAATCGTTGCGCTATTCCGGGAGCGAAAAAATTTATGTAGATTGAAGAGAAAAAAATAATACAAAAAAAAACAAAAAAGTTGTAAAGGTTCGCAGCTGAGGGGTTAATCAGCTATCGACCGTTGTGGCTCCGGCTCCGCGGCTATATAGAGGATGTAGCAAGTTGCAGCGGGGATTGAGGCACTACTGTTACCGCTGCTGCTGCTGCTGCAGCAGCAGCTACACCGAGGCCGGAAGCAGCGTAGGCGGGCGCGAGTTAACTGAAAACGGGTGAACAGCGCGAGGCCGGAAGAAGAATGGCGGTAGCTGCCAGTCGGCCGGGAATCGGACCCGTAGTGTGTTTGCCGTCCAAATTACATCTGCATAATAGCTGCGGTAGGTTATCGACCCGTGAGCGCGCGTCCCTTCGTCACGGCTCCCTCTCAGCCCCTCACCGGCTCTCCCTGTCTCTGTCGACGTGTGTCGCGCCCCGCGGTGCCTCGAATGCTGCTGCGCTCGCGGCCTGAGGCGCACGAAAATTAAATCCTCCTCTCGCGCAATGCAGCCACCGGTACAGCCGGCGTGAGGAGCGAGAGGACCGAGAGAGACTAACTTTGAATCATTTCCGAGCCGCCCTTCGCTCCAACTCCCTTTCCACCCCGTACCATCCGGAATGCTCGTCCGATGACGCTGGTCGAAGAACCAGATGGAAGCGCTGGTTGTGCATCAGTTAGGCTCGTCAAAGGGTTGAGATCCGAGGGCTCTCGTGTCGTAACGCTCGACGGTTGATGCTTCACCGTGCCGCTGATACCGACTAAGCCGGGGCGGTTCACGTCGCGGCTAGGCAATCGCGCGGATCAATTTGTGTATATCTATAGCCAAGGGCCCGCGAATCAACCACCCGTGGGCTATCTAATTATATGGGCGAACGTAATGAAGGATGGCGATGGTACAGAGAGCGATCTCCCTTCCCGTCCCCCCCCGCCAGGCTACCCAACCTCCCCTCGGATCATTCATCATCCAGTGATTGTTGAATTCTCCGGCGAATCGGATCCCACTACTGCGCGCCCCGAATCGAAACAACCATTGGGACTAACGAGCCGCGCTGGTGCCGGGGATGATGGCGAATCGTGTGGGTGCGATCTCGCTGCCCTCCTATCGTCTACACGTCTGCCGTTGCACGGTGGTAAAGCTCTTGGTTATTTTATTTTATTATTATTTTTATTATTATTTTTTTTAGTGTCAAAGTATAGGACGGACGGGCTAATGAATAATAAAAATCCATTTCGTCACTGTTGTCTCCGGTAACGATGATAAATTTAGCCGGTGTCACTGCTGAGACAAATATCATCCGGGGATATCGAAGTCGGATACGAAATTATCGATGCATTTTTCGATGTTGATATTTTCGCCGAAAGTTCGCCCGTGTCCATCCGATATGCACCGATGTCGGGCCGTACTTCATTCCCATGCGGCGATCTGCGTACGTCGGGGAATAAAATATTTTTATCCGTAGAAGCGACCGGGACAACGCGCGGATGCTGTAAACTTGGAAAATGGGGCAAAATGGGATACCAAGAAAATTTTAAGAAGAATTCATGGAAATACTCGAAGGTTAAAATGGGCATACTGGGCACAATAAGAAGCGTCACATATCGGGATGAACGACAAAAAAATCAGTTCCCGCGGCGATGACCAGATTCGGAGGTACCCCATTTTACCCCAAACAGCAATCATCCTTGGGTTCTCGGAATAATTATAGACAATTTCATTTTTAGCTCAGTAGAGTCACTTCACATCTTCGAATTCATTCGAACTGAATTTATCTGTTGGTTGGCCCGTTTTACCCCGGTTGCGCTTGCTGTATACAGTTCGATCCCATAGGATGGAACGGAGGCAAAGTTGAAAACAGCGAGCGCTTGTCACTCGCCGTAAATGATGAAGAAGCTCGTGCATCGATACATTTCGACGTTCGAATTTTATTTGTTTTCGCTTCGATGTTGCTGACCCGAAGCTCTCCAACACTTTTTCTCCCCACGCGCACCCGAGAGGAATTCGCGAGGGGTGAGATAGCAGAGTACGAAAGTTGTTCGTGGAGCGTGTGTGTGTTTGCGCGGCGTCGCCCGGTCCGCGAGAACGAGAATCTCTCCCGTCTGGCTCCCGAAGCATTTTGCACCGGGAGAAAAATGACGTCGCTACCGTAACCCGACAAATGGTAAACAAAGCGCGAAACACGCCTCGGCGGCGCTGCCGGGAGTGCATCCGATTTGTCACTGTCCCGGAGCCACCGAGAACCGAGGGAGGTGCACCCGCATACGTACACATGATAGGGTAATGCCGGATAATATGGTTATGGTGTTTTTTTTTTCAACAACGGAGATGAGAGGTGCGTCCATTAGAAAATAATTTAATATCGGCGATAACAATACAAAAAATTATAGGGTAAATCAGGATGATATACTTCTTTTACTGGGCATATCAACCAAAAATTGCAGGGGATATGACCACGTGGCATATAGTACGGACCCTTGTACAATCTTATCATTTTCGGTGCAATCATATTGTAACCACGGGCACTAAAAACTGTGCAAACGAATGACGGTGCCGTTTGCACAGATTTTAGTGTATGTGGATACAATATGATTGCACCGAAAATTATAAGATTTTATGTGCAAGAGTCAGTACTATATGCCATGTGGCTATATCCCCTGCAATTTCCGGTAAACCCGTTGGCCAGTAAAACCGTTTTCTTTTTTGTTTGGCAGCTGAAACATTTGACGGAGGTAATTAATGTCTTTCTATAATAAACATACAGATCCGTTATCGACGCATGATTTCACTAATCACGTCGCACATTAGTTATACTCATAACATAACCAATCTCAAGGTTGGTTCTTCGAGGAATCATTCTACAACCACAATTCGATCGAGGTACACAACTTAAAGTAAACAAAGTTCCATAAAAACAAACCGATGAGTTGCCTCTCTATTACAATTTAGTGGTTCGCCATAAGGAATAAAGATAGTCTTATACTCAGCGACAGATGTTTTCAGACGATTAACGCGTTGATGACTCTGAAATGCGCGCTACCGGATAACAGCCGCGTTTGTCTTGACGTCAAATATATGACTTATTTGCCGCGAATAAACATTCATTTCCAAGTACAAATCTTTAAATAATTTTTTTTTACTTACATCAAAGAATAGCCGTTATTTGAATCTAATAAGGATTTTCTTAAGGCAAGTAAACATTTCTTTTATCTTAATACACGTACTTTTCAAGATCGAAATTTATTTGATTTTAATAAATGTTTTCCTGAGTGTGTGGTAATCGCACGATGCGTCTCGAAAAATGTTAAATACGCCACTTAACCCCCATTAGCATTAGGACATCGATAATTGCGATTGGCCATATCACCCTCAATAACCCTGCGCAGTGACAGAACACTCGTGACGTCCCAGATGGAGTATGTGGTGGTAGGCAACATTCACCTACCCATCCGACAGAGAGGATCCAGTTTCTCGTCTGGCTTCCCTCGAATGCGGAACTCGCGATGCCCGCATCCTCCTCTCCGCCTCTCTCGCGAACCAGTACCGGTAGCTCTCGATTTGCAACGAACGAGTTGTGTTCGCAATTACGTATAGCCCATGAATATCCGCGTGGGGCACGCGGTCGGACACGCACCCTGGATAACGTTGAATAATACATGCTCCATTACTCGACTTGGACATACACGGTATGCATAACGGACGTTCGATAGGCAGTGAGGGGGCGGGGATAGATCTCTCGATATCTCTTGGAAGCACAGTAGGAGAGGACGAGCCACACGCCCCCGCATATTGCCCGTCGCGATGTATGTTCGGCGTTCGCGCAAATCATATCGCTCCGCGGTCCCCGACGTCGGGGTGTTCCTGAGAAATACGACTGGAGTAATAGGATCCTCCTGCGGGATCGGCAGCGTGTATCCAGTCGGAGAAACAATAAAGTCTCGATGTCCCCGATCCCCCGGAGTATATGTATAAACGATGGAAGCTTGAGAGATGCGCGGAGCAATCGAGGGAGGTAATCTCCGATGGATGCGATTAATTTCGTCCGAACAATAATAGCCGGGTCCCTAGGTTCGGACCATCCCCTTATACCGGTCGCTATCTCGGCCGGCGCAGACGATGGCCATTCATGCTAATCCTCGCCGGTACGGAGTCCTGCGGGAGTGCCTCGGCAGCGGGAACGAGACGGAGTCTCGCCACGAACGCTTACCATCGGCTGCTGAGTATACGCAGAACAGAACCAACTCGTTGGAGCATCGGAGTTCGCCAGTCGCCTGGTGCCTGGTTTCCTCCTCGGCACATCGGCCGGAGTCGGCCAATGATGCCGGACTATCGATCGTCCCTCCGTTTCTCGTCAGAAAGCGAGACGGACAGATGGCGCGAGGAAGATACGAGATGAGGAGGGCGAGCGGAGGAAGCTCGTGTGAGACGAGCGGGGGTGTAAGAGGGCCGAAGCTGCGCGGTGTCGAGGGTCGGACAATCAGCGAGCTTCCGCGAGAGAACTCGAGGCATGCTGGAGTCGAGTAAGTGGATGGGAGATGGTCCAGCTCACCCAAATGTCCTTGGCTTGTGCCTCGTTCGGCTCCCGTCCGTTTATACTCATCCGGCTTACCTCTGACGACGCGACTCAAGGAGTCACGGGAGATTCGATAGCTCGTGAATTAACTGGCCCAGCAATTGGCACAGCTGCCTATCCGCGTGTGCAGCTCGTTTCGCCCCGGAGCTGGTGCGAAGCGGCCAATCGGCGCTGGATGGACAACCATCGTTTCCCTCGCAACGACCGCAGTGTCCTCCCATTCTCCGACTACTCTGCACAGACTGAAACAGCTTCGGTACCCATTACGATTCTAATAAGGCCGTGAAGGGAAGCACCCTGCGACGTTGATGCTACACGCCTACACAGACGTTCGTGCCAGTCCTCGCGCGATGTCCTCTAATCCTAGATCTTCGGGAGCCATCCGATACAGCGAACGGCCCGACTCCCAAGAAATTTCTGAAGGATCTCGCTTCACCGCCAGGATCGTCGTCAAGTCGGGAGGGAGAGACGAATTTCCGTTTCGATTCTCACCGAGCCGTGAAGGGGAAGAGACTCTCACCCGGAATTTACTCGACTGGCCACGTTCCGCGTCAACTCTTGGCACCAAAGGAATCGCACTTCGGGATAAAGAATGAGAGTAGCGGTGGAACGCGAGGGAGGGCGAGAGACTTCACCTCGGGCTTCCGCCTCCGTCGTAGAGCAGAGGCGTGTACACACGAGCGAGCGCGGTCGCTCACGCGTTATGAATA
The DNA here is from genome assembly GCA_030522725.1 of Ichneumoninae sp. B BG-2022a. Classification (NCBI taxonomy): domain Eukaryota; kingdom Metazoa; phylum Arthropoda; class Insecta; order Hymenoptera; family Ichneumonidae; species Ichneumoninae sp. B BG-2022a. The sequence goes on along the minus strand of JAPYZD010004818.1, from coordinate 641 downwards.
TCCTCATTGACGCCCGCGAGTGTTTGGCTTTACGGTGAGCGACCGCGCGTGCATTTCTTCCGGGCGCTTACGTGCTTGTTCGCTTTCGGATCGAAAAACCTCCCCGGTACACGAAGCGGCGCGTGGCTCGAATGTACGCTCTGCAATACGCACCGATTCGCTCGAGGGTATCCTCAGAGGAACAATCGTGAAAATAACGCAAAATTGTTACTCGAAGTCGCTCAATGGGGAGCAGGAATTCTTCAAATCCGTCGAATGTATCGTAAATCCACTATCGTATCGCCTCGCAGCCTCACCCAATCCGCGTACGAATAAATCGTCAGGATAACATTTGGTATTCATGGTGAACATTGAATCCACAAATTTCAATTTTATCGCGATAATCGCAACATCATTATTGAAACGATACACATATAGTGGTATCATAGAATCAATATATTTCTATACGTGGGAAAGAAGAGAAAGAGGGTCCAGCGCGAGTGGACAATAACGCAAGATTGTTGCTCGAAGTCGCTCAATGGGGAGCAGGAATCCTTCAAATCCGTCGAATGTATCGTAAATCCACTATCGTATCGCCTCGCGCAGCCTCACCCAATCCGCGTACGAATAAATCGGCAGGATAACATTTGGTCTTCGCGGTG
>JAPYZD010004817.1:0-10741 GCA_030522725.1 Ichneumoninae sp. B BG-2022a | reverse complement strand
TGTTAAAATGATTGTTAAAATGATTGTTAAAATGATTGTTAAAATGATTGTTAAAATGATTGTTAAAATGATTGTTAAAATGATTGTTAAAATGATTGTCAAAATGATTGTTAAAATTATTGTTAAAATTATTGTTAAAATTATTGTTCAAATTATTGTTAAAATTATTGTTAAAATTATTGTTAAAATTATTGTTAAAAGTGATTTATTTATTATTTTTAGGCTGTCATCACTAGCCGATCCGGACTCACCTCCGCTCAATTGATCGACCAACATGGCATGGCGATGTGAAAACGTTCCCCGGCCGACATCCTGTCCGCTTATTCTGACGTTGAAGCCCTCATACAGAAGAGTACCGAAGGCGGCAGCTTCGGCAGTAGACCAATCTAAATGTTCACCGGCGGCCAATTTAGTCAGTCTGTCTTGCACGTGGGTCTTCATCAACCGCGGATGTACCGCCTTCATAGAACAACAAATATGGCACATTGAATTTATATATTTGACTGATGGAACCGACAATCCTTGCTCGGTTGCTTAACTCACCAAATCGTCCTTTAAATTTATACTCCTGCTAGCAACGAATCTGAGCAGATCGAGATCGACTCCGGTATCCCAAGTAGTCAGCGCTGCCTCAGCCTGCTGCATTCCCGTCCACCTGTGAGTGAAGTAAGTCGGCTGTGGGACATAATCGTCCACTTCTCTCAACGATTTCGCGAGCCACTCCGTGTGCCTCTTGATCACCGACTCGCTCTCCTCACTCTTCACTATCTGAGATGTCTCGAGCTTTTCGCGATATTTGTCCGGAATCGATCTGCAATTTTTGTAACGTTAATCAATTAATCGTTGCTCCATTCGATCGCTATGTCTCGAGCTTTTCGCGATGACTATGCAGAATCGATCTGCAATTTTTGTAACGTTATTCAATGAATCGTTGCTCCATTCGATCGCTATGTCTCGAGCTTTTCGCGATAACTATGCAGAATCGTTCTGCAATTTTTTGTAACGTTAATCAATTAATCGTTGCTTCGATGTCTAGAAAAAAAAACCTCATACTTTCTGTTTTGTATGATTTTGTACAGGAGAGGATTCGTGAAGGTTGGATCGTCCATCTCGTTGTGCCCCCATCGACGATAGCAGTTGAGATCGACGAAGACGTCCTTGCGGAATTTTCGTTGATAAGCAAAGGCCACCCTCGTGGCCCGAACGACCGCTTCGGGCGAGTCGCCGTTAACGTGGATCACCGGCGCCGCTATGGATTTCGCTAGATCGGTGCAGTATCTCGACGATCTGCCTCTCGACGACGGAGTCGTGAAGCCAAGCTGATTGTTCACTACCAGATGGATCGAACCGCCGATTTCGAAGTGCGGAGCTCCGCTTATGGCCAGGGACTCTTGATTCACTCCTTGGCCGGCGTAGGCACCGTCCCCGTGGACCTACAAGATAATGCACAAAAAAAAAAATTCCTTGCACAAAAAAAAAATTCCTTGACTTGTTGCGGCTTCGGAACGGTCTAATTTCGCTATACTCCTCTTTTAGTTTTTAATGAAGACATCATAGAGAATCACACACTAATAATAGCACCCAAAAAAGAAAAAAATCATAATGAAAAGAAACAGGTCATCTAAGGAAAAGATATGATCAATAAGGCATAGCTTAAGTAATATAAGTTAGGAATATATTGACATGTATCCCATTTTTAATTTAAGTATAGACAAAATAAACAACGTTCTGAATCGGACCCCGACCATGTTCGAAACGTAATTGAGTCGTAATTGAGTCTCTTCATTAAAAACTGAGAGCAGAGTATTTAGAAATTAGACCGTTCCGAAGGCGCAGTAAATAAAGAAATAAATTTAAAAAACTAATAGAAAATATATCATATAAATCATGAAGTAAAAATAGAAATAAAGAAATACATTTTCTCGTCAGTCGCAGCATTCGACAATTATGTATTACCGTAAAAAAAATTACGACGTCGAGACTCTGACAAAGATAATCGATGGCGAAATTTACCTGTACGTTTACAACTTTGTCGCTCCATCGAGCATTTTCATTGTCGGCGTAAGCCCCGTCCTTGACGAGCTGCATGACGCCCCGAGTCTTGCCCATCGAGACTGGATTAACAGCCTCGAGGTGCGAGGGGTTGTACAGCATGCTAACATGAATACTCTTATTTTCAAGGCTCAGATCCACCGAGGACACGAAGTGGCTGGGAACGTCGCCGGTCGCCTTCGCATCGTCCGGAAACTCCGGCAGACCTCGAAGCTTTCGAAAAACCTTCTCCGGCGGAAACTTCAGCATACCCGTGAGAAAGTTCAGACGACCTCTGTGCGGCATGCACAGAACGACGTGTTTGAGATCATCTGCAATATGGCTCTCATTGGAACATGCCGAAGATCACGGAGAAGAAAAACGTTTTCCTCGTTTCATTACCGTTCACGGAGAGCTTGAAGAACTCGTGAAAAAACGCCATCATAGACTCGGCGCCCTCGCCGCCGTATCGCTTGACCGTGACGAACTTCAACGCCAAGAAATTATCGAAGGCTTGACTCTTGAGCATTTCCGTCAGGATAGCTCGTTTTGTCTCCGCGTCCAGAGCTTCCCTGCTCGTCCTCTCGAACTTGTCAGCAAACCATTCTCTCTCCTCCAGACTCTACGGACGAAACAGGCGTGTACGATTATAAATTTTATGATCGTTCCGATATGTCGAACAGTCCTCTATAATTCTCACCTCGAGATAACTGAACTCGGCTCCCATGTTATCGCTGTAAACATCGTTCAAAATTTGTACGGCCTCTTCGACGGTGCCCTCGAGTTTGTCGCTCGAAATAATTCCCTCGAACGCGACAACGTCGTTCGACTCGAGACCGTATCTCTTCGGATCGAGCTCCCTGAGGGGACTCGGTCTTGCTCTCGCCACGGGATCGACGTTGGCCTGCTTGTGAGCATGTTCCCTGTACGCCGTTACCAGTCTGTAAAAATTACTGTGCTTAGCTCGCGAGTCCAGATGTTCCCGGGGCACTGAAACGCGAAAATGATTGTTTATTCCCGCGGGACCCTTCGACGATTATCCGAGGCGCACGGAAATATTTTTCGATCACGTACCGTCGTAGACGCTTGGCTTCTTCGCTCTGTATCCGTAAACTCCGCTATCGCTGTGATAAGATCTCGAGTTCGTTTTCCTAAATTTTCTCGACAGAACCGTTCCGTCCCCCTTGCTCAGAACGTTTCTCAGATTTCTGTACATCGTTCCGAGCCAGCCTTGTCGACGACGTTCCACTCACGAGTATGAAACACGGACTGTTGAAATCTCGAGTCTTGTGCAACTGACTCGGCTCGCAGTTCCATCTCTCTGTATCACTCGTGTCTTTATCAGGGCTTGCATGTGGGTTCGGGGGTTTCTCCGGAGATTTCTCTGGCCCGGGAGAAGGGAGGGTTCTTATCTGTTTACACCATCGGCAGCGCGTAGGAGAAAAGCGGCCCGTTGGTATGAATCTCTCGTTCCGCTCTTTCTCTCGACAAACCCGAGAAGTGAGCTGATAATCTTCAGCGGGGTGAATAATTTATTGAGAACAATTATCCGCTCATCCGTGTGTCAGCCGACGAGACACGTTCGCCGTGCAAGTGAGGCTTCTTGTCTCCGCTCTCGGATGTCCCGAAATGAGTTTACGCGACGTCACGACTGTTGGCATACAGTGGCTTCGTTTATGTGTGACAAACGACGAGGATGTACAGTCAGTTTCGAGATTAAAATCGCCGCTCGTATTCTATCGATGTAATTCGATGCGCCACTTTACAGGCTACTCTTATAATCGGGACGAACCAAACAGCGGGTTGCGGTATAATAATGAAATTTGTCAAGTTCTATTTTATAACAACTAGGGGCATTATTGATAATAATAAGCATTTATTGATAAAAGTAGAGTCGATAGAGTCTAATTTACCGTAGTCTAACAAGAAACTTTGGGAGTCGGTAAAACTACGAGTAATCAATTAATGGTAGGAAAAGTATTGATTAGTCATTGCGACTATAGGGATATAAGAGAGTTCGGAGGCGAGCGGGACAAAACGGACTACTTTTACCGATACGGCGAGTCTCTTGTCTGGGCGGACATGCAAGACGGGGAAAACGGCGCGTTTTTGTATAACAATGGGATTTGTCAACTTTCATTTTATAACATCCGAGCGATAAGCGTTTATTGATAAAACTAAATTCGATAGAGTATAATTTATCATTGTATACCAAGAAACGAACTTTGGGCGTCGGCAAAAGTCCGAGTAATCAATTAATGGTAGGAAGACTATAGATTAGTCATTGCCACTGGCGAGGTTGAACGGATAATCTAGAAGAGGCAAGCACCGCGTGTCTTTGTAATAATGATATTTGTCAATTTCTATTCGATAATATCTAATAGATCAGCGTTTATTGAACTAGAGTCGATAAAGTATAATTTATCGTTTTCCAACAAAAAAACGAACGTTGGGAGTCAGTAAAACTCCAAGTAATCAATTAATGGTAGGAAGAGTATTGATTAGTAGTTGCGACTGGGGATTCTGAAGAAGAGCGGGGCAAAACGGATGACTTGATTAATTTTTCGCGGGGCATAAAAAAAATTCTTATCGCTTCTCAAACGGAGTTCCGTTTTACCCCGCTCTCTCCTATACATTCCGGTCAGTCAGCACCGGTTTATATATCCGGATACGCAGAGCCGATCAAGTCTTTGCCTCGGTATCTGAACTTGTGAGTGACGATGTTGAATTTTGTGCCCCCCAGGGAAACGGGACAAGGAAGTTCCGGTCTCGCGAAGAAGCAGACTGTGTAGAGGGCCATTTCGAGTTCCGGAGAAGTACCGACGAACATCGTAGTCACCGGCTTGTCGATGTTGCTGTGCTTCGCGTGGATCTTCAAGATCGAAGCTTTCTGCGAATACAGAAGAGAAGATTTTTCGTAGTTCAACGGGGAACATCACATCATCCTCGACCTTGGAAAACATTGTACTTACGTCGCCCAGATCGACTTTCTTTATATAGCCGAGATAGTCGGCGCGTCTGGCCAGCTCTTCGGCATTGAAGTAAATCCAATTGTGAAGCCCGCTGACCTCAGTGCCGAGTTTCAGCTCGGTTAGAAAAACGTGCTCGAATCCGGCGCTGCCGATCTTTCCGTCTCCGCGGGAGTAAAGATTGAACCACATTCTTCTGAGTGTGTCCTTGTACTCGTAATAGTCCTTTCGCACGAAGCCTTTGTCGGCGAGGAAACGCATCGCCGTGGACATGACGTTGGTGCTGAGGAACGTGTCGACGAGGAGGCTCTCCTCGTTCCTCTGCGCCGGACTTATGTACTCGTTCACTCTAGTGTCCAGCTTGTAGTTGTCGTAAAGCTGGACTACCTTCGCGATCGTCGGAATTTGGAGGGCCTGTGAGTTCACCGTGAACAACCTGTGAATAACACATTCGGACTGTAGTTGTTTGTCGAGTAGAAAAATCGATGGACCGATTGATTTAAGACGATGCGGTCGCCCTCGCCGCAGCCAGGCTCGGTCGGTAAAAAAGACTGCAAATTAATATTTTTTAAAGTGCACTAAGCGCTTTTGACGAAAATGAAATTATTAGCGTCTCCTCGCCTAAGACGCTAATAATTTACTTTCATCCCAAAATGTCTAAGAACCTTGAGAAAAAAAATGAATTACAATTTGTTACCGGCCGAGTCTGCTTCGCATCGCCTTCAGGAGAAGTGAAACAGCTGAGCGTGTGAAGGGGATAGTTGCAATTTTCGAATTAACTTTATCCAATGGTGCTAATTTTTTTGAGAAAAAAATGAATTTGGGCCGTTTGCGAAATTACCGACCACTTCCAGCTCGAATTTGCTTTTTCCTCAAAAATATTAGCGCCCTTGAAAAAAGTTCATTATAGTTTTCATTACCGACCGCGACATTTCACTTCCCCTTAAGAGCATGTGATACATACGTATCGATGCTCCGACGGTCCCAAATCGCTTTCCCTATTTTCTCTGTGATGGTTGATGCTTCGACCAAAATCTAATTAGGTTTTTGTAGTCAATAGATATGAAAATCTAAGTCAATAATATGAAAACCTAAGTCAATACTATGAAAATCTAAGTCAATAATATGAAAACCTAATTTGCTTTTGATCGTCGTATCAATCGTTTTGGAGGAAACAGGGAAAGCGATTTGTTACCGGCTGAGTCTGTACCACACGCCTTTAAGGGCATGTAATACATACGTATCGATGCTCCGACGGTCCCAAATCGCTTTCCCTATTTTCTCCGTGATGGTTGATGCATCGACCAAAATCAAATTAGGTCATTGTAGTCAATAGATATAAGTATGAAAACCTAATTTGCTTTTGTTCGTCGTATCAATCGTTTCGGAGAAAACAGTGAAGGCGATTTGTTACCGACTGAGACTGTACCACATGCCCTTAACTTTATGTGAAATACCCTTCTGGGCATCTAACCCGGACTCGGTCGATATCAGAAACTACAATCAAGTGTTTTTCACGAGTCGGCTTTTGACGATCAAAAGAAAAGTCTCATCGGAAACGAATATCACGCCAGCCGCCGGTGAGACTTTTCTTTTGACTGTGAATACCAGCCCGGTTTAGAAAAGTTGATTACAGTCTTTGTTACCGCCTACGATATTTCACATGCTCTTTAATGATTAATGTTTATCGTACGGTTGGGGCGCCTGGTCCGTCTTGTCGCTGCCGGTGGTCTGTTTCTGAAGATTGACCGTTATGTATCTGTTTGCGTTGTTCGTGTCCTTGATGAACAGAGCCTCGGCCAATTTTTCTAGATCTTCGTCAGTAACGCCGTTTCCTTTGCTGTAGGTTGGATTGCTCGAGTACGTTTTGCCTCCGGCCGCTGCGGCGGCTGCACCGACTGCTGCACCTCCGGCGATTGCGGCTCCAGGACGAACGCCGTGTCCGGAAGCGGCTGGTTGACCGGAAGTCGGTTGGCCGGAAGGACCTCCAAGACCCGTTGGTCTCCCTCCGGAAGCTGCGCCGGGACGTGGCTGGACAGGCTGAAGAGGACGCGGCGCGGGAGTCGGTGAAGCAGGTCTGGCGTTTCCTCCACTTCCGGCGACCTCGGCCCAAGACTTTCCACCGGTCGGCGATGCTGGCGGCGAGACGGAACCGGGACTTCCATATCCGCTGCTACCGCTCGTCGGCGAACCGGGCACACTCGAGGGTGAACCAGGTCGACTTTGGCCAGGCTTCAGGGATCCAACGTGAAGCGTCGAGACTTGGTTTCCACCGGAAGTTCCGGTTGGCTGAGAATTCGATGCGGCGGGATTGTTGTTAGCTGGGAGTGGCCGATTTCCTTGTCCCGGCGATACTTGACCTCCCTGCTGAGTCGGAACTCCACCGCTGCTCGTAGGTGAGCCAGGACGAGGTCCCGGAACTGGAGGGTTTTGCCTGTTGCCGTTGGGCGTTTGACCGGAAGCTGGGCTCATCGGACTGCCCGGTCTTGGTCCTGGAATAATGTACGATATAGTTTAACCCTTTAACGCAGAACGTATTCCAAATTTCGTTTAGTTTTTCTCAGACAATTTTTTTTTTCAAAAGTAACAATTTTTGTTTTGCTCCATTTGGTTGAAAAATATCGAGCAGTAGTAAATTTTCTTTTTTTTCCCTCAGGAAAGAGGTCTCGGATTGGAAGGGTTAATTCGTTACGTGCTATGTTTCGTATGATCGTGAACTGGAATAATGTACAATATCGTTTAACCCTTTTAATGCCCAATATATCCAAAATTTCGCGGATTTGGCGAAGCAGCTACGTCGAGAAAAAAATATCGTTTGCTTTCTCTCAGACTATTTTTTTCAAAGGTAACAACTTTTGGTTCGAACAATGTAATTGAGAAAAAATATGGAGCGGTAGATAATTTTCTTTTTTTTCCGCAGAAAAGAGGCTTTGGATTCGAAGGGTTAATTCGTTACGTGCTATGTTTCGCACGATCGTGACCCGGAATAATGTACAATATCGTTTAACCCTTTTAATGCCCAATATATCCAAAATTTCGCGGATTTGGCGAAGCAGCTACGTCGACAAAAAAAATTTGGTTTGCTTTTTCTCAGACTATTTTTTTCAGAGGTAACAACTTCTGGTTCGAACAATGTAATTGAGAAAAAATATGGAGCGGTAGATAATTTTCTTTTTTTTCCGCAGGAAAGAGGCTTTGGATTCGAAGGGTAAATTCGATACGACCTATGTTTCGTGTGATCACGACCTACCTGAGGACGGCTGCTGTTGTCCGCCACTTCCGGTCAGGGCAGGGCCCTGGGAGGGAACTTTCGGGGGTTGTCTCGAGCCTTCTCCCGCACCTGTTAAATCGGCGGCCCAGTCTCTGTAGCCTTGGCCCGACGTTCCGCCGGTGCCTGGTCGCGCCGGTCGCGGACCCGATATATCGAGTCCCACTTCGGTTCCCGGATTCGGTCTCTGGGGTCGAGCATTGTTACGAATATCCGTTCCGCTACTGCCGACACCGATGGCGAGTCCAGGATTCGCTGCTCCCGCTATGGCTCCTCTGGTTCCGGTAGACGGCGATCCGGGTGCTTCGCCTCTCGGCTTCGCGGCCCCCGCCGGCGAGGAAACGGGACTGTTCTTTCCGGAGGTCGCAGGACTTCCGGCCGCGACCGGAGGATTCGCTCCTCCAGCGGATGGACCCGCAACCCCTTCGCCCGAAACACCCGGTGCGACGGTCGTCGTCGGCTCCTCCGTCTTCTTCTTCTTCCAGAATTTCCATCCAGCCTCGGCGTTCTCTGATAGTTTTGCACAATAATTTCATAGAAATATATCTAGCTTTTTTTATGGTCCAGTGAAATAATTCGAGATTATAATTTGACCGAGAGTAAAACGAGGGAGACTAAGGGTTATCGCCGGCGACCCCGCGCTCGCAATCTTCGTTGTATTTCGATAAACCATCGTTATTATTTGCGCGTTATCGATGCCGTTACGACGATCGGCCTGGTGGCAGTTACGATTCAACGAACCGACCTACTTAAAAATATATCACGATCGCACTCGGCACGTATTCCGGCGTGACGATAAATTTATCTGTTCTAGAATCCTGGAGACGGTTTACAAAGGATCAGCATAGTACTTGTTATTCAGCGGTGAGCCGTACCCTGGCCTCAAGTCTATTTTTAGAGACGACTCACTTCAGGACGGGCAAGTACCGGCTTCAACCTTGTACGATTTTTTTTTTACCTACGCTACGATCGGCATTAATGAACGAATAATCTTTGAGATTTTTTTTTTTTTTTCAGGATCCGTGGTGCAGTTAATCGGGTGACCGTCGTTGCCCGGGAAATGAAGATCGTCGATCGAGCGAGGCGCGCCGATAAATTAATCGGTACAGCGTAACGATCTCGAATTTTTTAATCGGTCGGATTAACGGAGTCGAACAATTTTCCACTTTGCAAGGATATTGCAATACTCACCTACGACGAGCGACAAGGCGACGACCAGAAGTACGAAATAAATTGCCTTCGAGGCCATTTCGATGGTCCTCTAGGTGGATTCGAAAGAGTCGTTGAACGAGATCTTCGCTTTGCTCTCCGCGTGAAAACGAGCCAACTACTCGGGCCTCTTTGGACAGACTGACGTCTCGGAACGATGGGGACTCAACCGCCCGGAGGCAATTACACTTTCCCTTGAGCCTCGGCGGCGATTGGCCCGACAACGGCACGATGCTCGCGTTGCTGCTACGCAGATTTAAAGAGAATTCCTCGAAGCGAATTCGATAACTCGTACTCGATCGTCAAGCAAAACACGTGTCGAGGAAACATTTTATTCTCCTCGTCGTTACGTTCGTGTTTATATCTCGAACGTATTAGCTAGCTGGAAACACGGTCAAGAGGCAAGTTCGAAGGTCTCCGCGGATAATATAATCCACTCTTCGTTGCGTGTTATATCGCTCTTTGAGAAATCGCGCCGATAGAATTTCGTTAATTTTAGAAAGTTCGCAACGCTTCGCGAGTGACGTTTACTCTTGCACTTTTCAACTCTAAAATCGTATATTTTTTTTCTGTCGGGCGTTCGAAGTGGAAATTATTACTGCAGTAAGTTATTTTCTATCCGTCAGATTTAATGAGTCACAACAAGATGCGGCAATTGGCTCGAGAGTACCAACGAATGTACGCTTTCTTCATTCGAAAACATTCATTTAAATGATATATCATCTGTTTGCAGCAAAGCTCAGAGAACCGAAGTGTCCGAAGTGTATCCGCTGCCTAACTCACCAAATCGTCCTTTAAATTGATGATTATGCTAGCCACGAATTTGAGCAGATCGGGATTGACTCTGGCATCCCAAGTGGTCGGAGCTGCCTCAGCTGCATTCCCATTCAAATGTGACTGAAGGAAGTCGGCCGCGGGACATGTTCTACAGTAGAGCTGGGCAAATACACCAAGTACTTGAAGTACGTATTGAAGTATCAAGAACTACCCAGCGCTCAGTACTTCAAGTACTTAGAGTATTTGCTCAGCTTTGTTCTGCAAGCCTTATCTATCTCTAAGGGTTAATAATGAGACAACTAGATTCGGCGATTGGCTCGTGAGTACCAGCGACGGTACGCTTTCTTTATTCGACACAGTAATTTAAGGAGGGAGTCTCGCTGCGCGTTGACTTCGCATAAGTTCGACAACAATAAGAGAAAATTGCATGTACTTCTTGATGGTGTAAAAATCTGAAAAAAATCATGTATACTAAAGGTACTGAGAA
>JAPYZD010004816.1:0-37120 GCA_030522725.1 Ichneumoninae sp. B BG-2022a | reverse complement strand
ATTAAAAATTATATAAATTAAAAATTATAATAATTAAAAATTATATAAATTAAAAATTATATAAATTAAAAATTATATAAATTAAAAATTATAATAATTAAAAATTATTTAAAAAAAAATTATTATTTTTAAATTAAAAAATTTTTTTTTCCTTACCAACAGTAAATCTATGCGAACGACGACTTCCTGGTTGATAAACAATATCAGCAGAACCAATTCTAGATTTTTGTCTTAAAGTAGAATCATTTTCTTGATTAATATTTGTAGAAGATATAATACAAGAATTCCAATCAGATAATCCAGTTAAATTTTTTGTTTCAATAGGTATTGAATATCTATGGGATAAAAGTGTACGACCTTCTGTAACATAATGAATCTTATTGTTGATTAAATCAACATCTTCTAAATAACCAAATACAGTTATATCTAAAGCTGGTATAGGCATAAATTCATTTATACGTAAACCTTTTTCAGTATAAAAATTTTTTTTAATATTACCAGCTCTTTTTTCTAATTCATCCGATAAATTTAATGAAAATCTTAATACAGGACTTCCAGCTATACGTAAAGACTTGATCAATGGTTCGGATGTAAATGTTAATAAATCCCCTGTTGAATATGTAGTTGACCAAATTGGGTAATTTAAAAATTGTCTGATTAATAAAAAGAATTCATTTAAAATTATTGAATTTTTTTTAAATATTTTTTTTGATATTAATTCTCTATGTGATTCAACTGCCATCCTAAATGGATGTTTAGCAATTACCCAACGAGATAATCCTCTTGTAGATGCATTATAATCAACATTAAATATAATAGATTTATTTGAACCATTATCATGTTTATTATTATTAATATTGTCATTATTATTATTATTAAAATAATTATCGTTATTTTTACGTATTTTTAATTTATAGGAATTTTTATAATAATAATAATAATTATAATTATTATAATTAATTATAAAATTATATTTCTTTAAAATAAAATTTATATTTAATTTAAAAAAATTAAAAACTGTAGAATTAAAAATGACTTTATTTATAAAATTTAATGATAATTTATTAATAATATTTGATAATATTTTATTTATTTTGTTATTATTTTTTTTTAAATTTATTTTATTATGATTAATATTCCCATCAAACATTAAATCCAATTCAATTAAATTTTTAGGAGGAAATAAATCAGAAGCTAGCCATTTTTCTTCTCCTATAGACCAAAAATGTACTGGTGCTGTTAAATTTTCTATATTTGATACTGGGATTAAATGCCAGGATTTATTTTTTAAATTTAAGTCAAGAAATCTAATTAGTATAAAAAAAAAAAAAATAATAATCTTACTGAAGAATATCTAAATACATTTGACTTTCGAAATTTGAATGTGTACCACTTGAATATGGTGAACAATTACGACGTCCTGTATGTGTCCATGGTCCAATTATTAATTTATGCTTAAGATGATTTTAAAATATAATTAAAAAAAAAAAAATTTTTTTTAAATTTTATTTATTTACCTTTAATATATTTTTTTCTCGATTTTGTAAAGCTTCAAATAATCTAGCTGCACCCCTAACACTTGAAGAATCACAGTAACCTCCTACGATATACACTGCAGCCTATTAAAAAGTCAAATAAAAAAAAAATAGAAAAAACTTACATCTGTACGTGAAATATTCTCAATAATATTTTCTGTAATACCAAAATCGGTTACTAAAATTTCATTTGGTTTTTCATTTATATTTTCAGGAATCACAACAAAATCGTCAGAAAATTGTGTTGATTGTACCATACTACTCATATTCCAATTTAAATCATGTTCAGCAATTGCTAAAGGTAAATCCATTTCACGTGATCGTACTGGTGCAGCTATACCGAAAGTTAATAAAAACTTTAAAAAATTTTAATTCTGAATAAACTTACTCCTAAAACTAATTGCCAATCATATCCAAAATCATTTAACATATAATGTCTAGGTGTTCCAGATTTCTCAAACGCTGTTGTTAATCCAGTATAATCTTCAACAAAAGATGAACATACTATACCACCAGGTTGTATTAAATCATGAACAACATCAACTGAAAATAATTAAAATTTTTAATTAACTTATATAAATAATTTTTTAATATTTTATTAATTATTTAATATTATTTATTTAATATTTTATTAATTATTTAATATTATTTACTCAATATTTTATTTATTATTTAATATTTTTCTTTTATATGAATAATTTTTCAATATTTTAATATTAATTTTTTTGATTGTATAATTTCTTACTTGGTGTAAATAAAGCTAATACTGCCTGTAAATTATCCACTGCAGCAAGACTTAAACCAGTTATACCATCATAAGAAAAACCACCAGCAGCTATTTTTTTATTATACCAAAATTGTTGTTCAACCCAATTTTTTAATGTCTTTTTAAAATAATGTAATTTTTATTTAATACCTTAAAATCTTGTCTTTCTTGAGGTGATAAATCTACTGGACGATTACCAAATGATGCTCCTAATAAAATAATTTTAATTTTTTTTTAAAAAAAAAAAAATTCCAAAAAAACTTTTTTTTTTACCTGTGCCTCTAGTATCAACTACAATTAATACATACCCATTTGAAGTCATAACATCAACAAATTGCCAACTCCATACATTTGTTGTTGAACTAGTACCAATAGGTTGTCCCCAAAGTGACAATAATGTAAATGGCCATCTAACAGTCATACGTCTATTATATCGTGTGATCATCATTACACTAGGACTAGAGATATCATCATTAGTTTCATTGTTATTAAATTTTGATAATATTGGAACAGAAAATTTTTCACTATAAAATTTTTGATATATTTTATTATTTATTTTATTAATAGCACCCGACATGACATTTTGAGGTATATATATATCAACGGCCAATTTAACATCATCTAACATATTAACATATGTCGATATATACACAGGACGAGAATTTGGTGTATGAAATTCTTGATTTTTATTTGAATCAAAATTAATCCAATGATTATCTCCTGCATTAGGTTTTGGGATACCTGACAAAAATAAGTGTCCAATTAATAAAACTGTTAATAAACTAAATATAAATGTCCCAAAATGAATCAATTTTAAATGACGTATTGATGCCAATAGATACAGAAATACACCAATTAAATCAAATAAATACATTATAAATATTACTGGAAAAATAAAAATATTTAAATTTTCATTTTTTAATGGAAATTTCTGCTTTGATTTTAGAAAAAATTTCCAATTAAAAATAAATCCAGTTATATATTTATTTTTATTATTATAAATAAATGAATACGGGAGTTTAAAATAATTTGCTTGTATTCTTTCATATAAAAAGTCCCAAATATCTGGAAATAAAACTGTCTTATGTGAAAGTCCACCAATTTTGCAACCTGTTAAATTTATCACTAAAGACATAGCGGATATTAAACCTAAAAATTCTTTTTTTTTTTTATTTGGGACAGATAATGATAAAAGCCATAATAATCCAATCCATTCTAATAATGTAAATGCTAATGTATTACGCATTAACTTTGCTAATGGTATATTTAAATGAGGATGACCATCAACATGCGGATGAAATATATTGATTAAGCTCTCAATAAATTTATTATTATTACTATTATTATTATTATTATTATTATTATTTTTATTATTATTTTCAATAAAAGTACTTCTATTATTATTATTAGTAGTTATGTAATCATTACTCTGATAATCATTTAAAGGCATATTTTGATTATAATTATAATAATAATTGTTATTTAAATTATTTATAATATTATTATGATTATTGATGTTATTATTAGTCAATTCTGAAATTGATGGAGGTGTTGGTGGTTCTGAAAATATATGGCTGTCCCAAACACCAAGAGAAAGTAAAAAATAATTAAGAATAAAATATAGAGTTAATAATAATAATCTGATTTGTAATGCATTTTCAGTTGATAAAATAGTTTGTTTTTTCAGTAGATTGAAAATTATTTCAAATAAATTACTTTTTTTTTTCAATTTCAACAAAGGAGAAACATCATCAGAATCTGATGTTTGATGTGGTGAATAATATAAATTTTCTTTATTTTCTACAGGGTCGGGTGGTGATTTAAATAATGAACGTTTTTTAAAAATTGTTGGAGTTGAATTTTCTACAAGATTTGAATATGCAGATTTAAATTTTTGCGATGTTTTATCCTCATCATTTCTAATTTCGTGATATGAATTTTGTATTTTTTTATTACGTCGGAATACAGACATAATTATTTTTCCCTTATGTTTGTCATATAACTCCCTACTGTACAAACATTTCAAAAAATAATATTTATTTTATACAGCATAATCAATATCCAATTCTTCTTCTTCTTCTTCAAATGGATTTTTTTTTTGTCTGTCATGCAAAGAATCAAAGGATGATATATTTGTCACAATTAATGAATTTTTTTGTGCAGTCAATATGTCTTCAAGATTTAACATTTTCAATAAATTTATCTTTTGAATCGAAATATCCTTTAGGCTTTCTGACCACTCTGGCCATGTAGGATTTGTATTAATAATTTCATCTATAGAATTACGTGTTGAGGATAATGGCTCTCTGTTACAAAAATTATTAAAAATAAATTTTTACCTTAGTTCTTTATCAAAATTATTTACTCCAATTGGAATGAGAGAATTATTTTCATAAATAATTGATAGCCATTCTGAATCATAATAAATTATTGGTTTATTTTTTTTTAAATTATTTTTCAAATTATTAATTTCTATGAAATCAATAAAATGTCTTTTTGGAAGAGGCTTATCCAATGCAAGAAATCTGATAATCTTAGTAATACATACTTATGGGCATTACTTTGTTTGATTTCCATTTTCATGAATAATTTCAGCCTCAAATTTTGTATGCAAATGTGCCGCAAACCAGAAACGTCTTTTAAAATAAAAAATTTTTTTATTAAATCTCACGGCTGTATTTTATGCATAAGAAGTTCACCTGCAACACTCCCTAAAGTGTTGCTATGAACTTCTTTTGCAAATGCAGGTTTGCGTTTAAGCAACTTTTGCCAATCACCAAATCTTGTGACGCCTTATGAAATAATTGCATGCAGAGTAGTCTGCTTACCCCGCGGCCAATCATGACTCAAAAATACATCGATAGGTTCTCTTATCTATCATTATTTCAAGAAAGTAATATTATACCTGCATCAATTTCTCGCATTCGAATTTACGAATATGAAAAACACTCCGTATTGTGTTATTGTCATAAGGTACCTTTTCAAAATATCCTAAAGCTTGATGAGGCAAAAATGAAATTTCACCTTTGTTATAATCATGACTCTTATAAATTCCCGAAATTCCAGCAATTCTTAAAAAGTTATTGCCGCCATCACATGATAGGCGAATGACTCCCGACTGTCCTAAATAAAAAATATCCGGAGCTACCCATCCACCATAATATCTAAAAAAGTAGCTTAAAATATTAATTGCTCACAATTCTTGTAAAACATTTGAAGCTTCATGATTGCCACCTATGAAAAGTGTGAGTACAGGTGCTTTTGCTGAGCCGTCGTAATACTTATTGAAATCTCCAATTTTTCG
This sequence comes from Ichneumoninae sp. B BG-2022a, assembly GCA_030522725.1. Taxonomy (NCBI): domain Eukaryota; kingdom Metazoa; phylum Arthropoda; class Insecta; order Hymenoptera; family Ichneumonidae; species Ichneumoninae sp. B BG-2022a. Next base: position 31,515 of record JAPYZD010004816.1, on the reverse strand, counting down.
ATAAATATTTGGACATGCCAAACTCTCCAGATCCTTTGCATTTCTAATAGCCTGTGATTGCATAAAAAAAAAAGCATCACTTACCTGAAAATCTCCGCAACAGAGTAATACATCAGCTATCTCATTTGAATCTTTGCCATTCTGCAGTATGGCATCATATAATTTATCAAGTTCCCCGTGACTACATCCAGCAACTGCCACTTTCATCAGGGCCTGTGACTGCTCTTTCTTGAACCTCCAAAAAGGTTTTTTGAAGCTCATCCGTATAATTAGAAAATGAAGTTTCAATCAACTCAATCATAAAAAATTAGCTACCTGTATACGTTTTCTCTCCGAGGCGAGTTGAAAGTACATTGTAGGGGCGACTATGTAGGGAAAGGGGAGAAATGCGATTAAGATTTACATTCAAACGTGCAAAGCATCGGACTAAGCGCTCAAAAAGAGCACAAAAAAAAGATGTATCAGAATCAAACTCTCAAAAATTGAAAACTAAAACTGATTTTACGAGACACCAATTACGGCGTCATATTTATCATGAGGCTACAAAATTTTCATTTGCTAATCCTGAATATGAAATTTTTACAGCTCTTACGAATCCTACAGATCCCCAAGCATTAAATACAACGCCGGATAGTCAAACTGTTCAGATTGTCGAGGTCAGCAAAAATTTCCCCACGAAAACTCGTTGGGGAACAAATCTATCTCTATTTTGTGTGCTTTTTTGCGAAGCGATGGTTACAGGTTGGATTACTCTCCGAATTATAACGACATTATTAGGTCTTATTCTGGCTCCCCCTGCAGCAAGTGTTGGAGAGTCAGGGGGAGGCGTTCTAATTCTTACGTTGCTAATTTGGCTCATTGCTGCGGTACCATTAATGCAGCTTGAGCACGCTATAGCACAATTCCTACAAGGCGGTCCACTTGTAAGATTGTTTAGAAATGAGTATTTTTTTTCATTCAGAGATGCATGGCCTTATTGCATCCTCGCGCCGCCGGGATTGGTATTGCTACTATCGCTGTAATTGTTTTCAAGTCGACGTATCAGATACGTAAGTGCACAACATATATTTAAAATGTCTCTTTCGCCGCAGGTTCTCTAGGTGTAGCATTTTTATATACTATTCGTGGAATGTCGGGCTGGCAAGTAGGATCTAAAATGATAGAGGCGTGTTCAAACGCGTATGGAGATGCTTTGCGGTGCAAGTCGATGCAATATTGCATGGATGAGTTCAAAAATGGGACGTGCGTTGCAAATACATTGGCGATGGTAAGATTTGTCATACTTTAAATTGAGTAGGCTCAAGAATTTTATAAAGACACATTGATAGGACCACTTATTCCAGACAAAGCAGCATTTCATGTTAAATTAGGAATAAGCTCGGCAATTGGTATCACGTTAGCTTATTTGATTTATTTAGCTGGAATATACTTATTGGGACAAGGTATTAAAAGTTTTGACACTCTGTCTGATTATAGTTGGGACATTTAGCATCTTTGGTATAATAATTTTAGCTGGTCCTATAGCTGTAACATCTCTTTCACAAAGAGGAGGCCGTGAGGGAGCTGCTGTATTATTGAGTACGCCGATTCCTGATTTAAAAAGAAATTATATATATCAGATTTTGACATCAAAACATTAGTCTCTTCAACAAAGCCATGGCGGGCTGCTGCAGTGCTTGCTATGCGCACTTCGTGTATTGCTCTTGGACACAACTTCATAGTTGCAAGTCACACGAGGTAACCCTGCAATAATTAAATCAGTTGATATATAGGATTGGAACGAATGCCACAATTATACCGTGGATGCTAGGTTTTCTGACAATCATTGCTTGTGGCTGGAGCATCATGACAGCATGTGCTTTTCAAGGGTAAAGTGGTATGGGGAGAGTTTCATATTTTGGCACTTAGAGCAGCTTATGCTGAAAATATGACCCGAACACTTACGTGTGCAATTTCACCACCCGGTTTCGTTCCAAAACCTGATATAATTGAAAGACTTCTTGACGAGTATTTGAAGTCTTCTAGGTTCCGGGAGGATGTGTTGCATGTACTTGAAGGTGCTCCAATTTTCCTTATTTACTCCTGGGGAATGAGTGGAACACCAGTTGGGAAAATGGTAATACTCATGCTATATGTCTGTTTCTCTCTATTAATGGCGACAAGCATTGTATTGTCTTTGCTTGTGTTAACATCTGCATATGAGGTTGGTTGCTTTTCCTTAGATATTCTTGAAATTAGGAAGCTGGCAATAAAAAGAAAAATGTTTCCTTAAGTGTTGGTATTATAGGCGTCGCAATCATGTTTTGCACAACAGTTCCACTTTTTTTTAATATTTCCCGTAATGGTGTAATGTATTATGGACAAGCAGTAAGTGATTTTCAATTTTTGCATTCTGTCGCCATTAGCTTTCAAGTCATATAATTGTATCTTCGGGCATTATTGCCAATGTCATTATAGGCGCAAGTCTCGTTTTAGCTGTAAATATTAATAATTTTCTTGTAATTTCTTACAGGCCCTTTTTGTACTTGGTACAGATAACATACGGTTTATACAAAATTGTAAGAGTTTGCATAAGCCAACTCCAGTCAGACAAACGACGATGTTATCTGTGTTTCCTTGCCTTAAGCATATTTGGTGTTGGTTTCATCATGCAGTCGTTTCCAAACATCAAAACTATTACAACTATTTGTGTAACTTTAGCCATTACATTTTTTGCTATTCCCTTTTTCATAAGCTTAAAATCACAACAAGGAAGTATTAATGTACGCGCAATTTTTTTTTTTCCAATTTTTTTAAGGAATATTTACACGAAATTATTTTAGCTGATGCTGACAGTGTTCGCTCCAGATTGACAGCTATTATGATTGGTTAGTTATTTTGTCTTTGATTACTTTTTTTTAAGGCGATAAATTTTGCATCTGGGTCCCATTTTATTGGAGTTTTTCATTCAAATTTTTATCATTTATTTGGTTTTCATTTTTACTTTTTTCGAGCGATTTATTTTATACGGGTGTTTTTGGCAATGCTGCGATGAGAGGGGATGTAGCATTTAGTTTTGGTAATTCTTTTATAAAATTTTTTTTTTTTTTTTTTTAATTTTAAATTCAGATATTCCCGCTTTAATAATGACCATCACACCAATTGTCTTAATTGGAATATTTCCAAAAGTAAGATAGATAATATTAAATTTTTATAAAATTATTTTTTAGATTGGACGTCGATTACGTCCAAAAAAATCTGCCTGTTGGAAAATAAATCAATTATTAACAAAACCAAGAGCAAGTCAAAAACAAAAGCGACTGACATTTTGGTTTTTTGAAGAATTTTTCAGTCCCAATTATGTTTGGGAAAAATCCTCTATACTCCTAAGTCGTCGATCTTAAATAAAGGTTTTAAAATAGATAAAGTTATAAGTAATGCTTCTTCCGTTCTTATTGTACGAGATCCTTGACTTGGACAAGTATTTAAATATAAATTAAAATTTTTTTTGATTGGACCAATAAGTATCTGAATTTATTCTTTCAAAATATTTTTACCTCCGATTGTTCATCTTCTATACAATCTTCTAATCCAAGTAATCCACCAAATATGATAAATTACTAATTTTTTTTTTATTAATAATATCACCATTTTCTGATGTCCCAATTATTAAATCATATTTATCATTAAATGGACAATTAATAAAAACTTCTTTCAAACTTGATGCAGCTCTCACTTTATATCCCCAATACAAACCTAATTTTTATATCAACTATATAGTTATTACCATATTTATCAATTGGCTCTCTTCTGGACACAATTACTCCATTTATAAAATCGTTTGATAATTTTTTTTCAGACCAAAATTGATAACGACTTCTCTTAGCACGCATTTCACCAGATCGTGCAAGGCATACAGTAACTCTATGAAAACAAAGATGTCATAATAAAAAAAATAAAAACGAAAAAAAATATTAAAAAATTATAAAAGAAAATTAATCTTTTAAAAAAATTATTATTTTTCAATTTAAAAAAAAAAAAAATTAAAAAAAATTGTAAAAATGATATCATTATTATTATAAGAATATTTATCAAAAAACTTACCGATCTCCTATTGGGAATTTTCCTTTAACTTTAACTAGTATACCCAAACCACAATTAATCATACTATAACTCGAATATTCTTCATATTGTCCTACAACGATTCCTTCTCTGAAAAAAAAATTATATTGAAAAATAATATACCTATAAGGAATCCAATCTGTAATTTTGACATGATGTGGTGTACTTAAAGGATTTTGTAAACCAGCCATTTTAAGATCTGAATGCATTTTAAACAATGAATGTCTTAAATATTGTGGTGTCTCTAAATAAGATAAATTACGAATAAAAAATTGACATTCTTTGGACCATTTTATATCATAAAATGTTTCAATATCATTCGGTAAATCATTACAACAACTTTCATTTTCAGAACTTTCATTTTCAGAACTTTCATTTTCACAACTTTCATTTTCACAACTCTGATCTCTTTCATTTTTACACATTCTATTATTAACTTTAAGTTTAATTTTTTCTTGATCATCATCTGTTCTACTATTAGCTTCTATGTATGGTTGACTGGTCTCAGCGGACCTATGGGAAGGAGGTAAGCCGTTATTTTGATCGAGAATTTTTGTTTTAACTTTCTTATTCATTATGCCAATACTCATTTCATTTGCTTCATGTGGATCCTTATCTTCGACAAATGTATTGTCCTCATACATTTTCAAAATTTTTTCTGGTTTAAAAATTGAACCGTTATTGACAGCGGCAGCTAAAAATATTAAGATGAAAAAATCTCACCTGAATCTTCAAAAACAACAACCTCATCAACCTTGTATATAACAATTGCACGTGCTATCTGTCCAACTAAGTAAGCCTTGAGCTCGCGTGACTATTAGATTCATTTTCAACTCAAAAAGTTATACCTGTGCATTTGCGACTATTGAAGCCGGTAAAGCCACCGAAAGAGTTTTTCCATTTCTAGGCTGACCTAATGAAAACGATTTCAAGCTGCTGCTTATATAGTCCTCAGAAAGCAATGAGTTTGAATCAGCTGATTGTTGTTTTTTGGAACATTCTTGGTAAGTAAGTGTTTTGGATTCTGTATTTGAGGATTCGACTTGAGGCAATTCGACATCATCTTCGCTATCAATAATTTCGGCACTCATCAGGCAACGTGCGACGGACCTTATACTGTGCATGCAGTAGAGGCGGTTGTTATGTTATATGGGTGTTTGGACGAAACAGGCATCCCAAGAGGGCTCATTTAAACACACTTTGCCTTGTGACAGCAATGTGGACATCCATCAAAGAAAAAATAGCTCGCAATCAGATGATTTATACCAATCCAATAAAGAACCTCGTTGTGACGAAATTTTCAAAATCGACCCAGAGGACAGTCGGTCATCAGCGGAATATATCAAAAAGCGAATTCGTAAAATAATTTTGCGTGCAATCAGCAAGGAAACAAAACAGCTGTCCTTCCATTACATCTTAAACACATTCAATTTTTTATGGCAGACTGCAAACTCGACAAATGCAAAACCACATCAGCTACGATTAACAACTGAGTTAAAGGAAATTGAGCACCCTATGTCACTTTTATTGGAGAACCCACTTAATCTATGTCTTAGCTTTGCAATAATACATCTTGAGATGCTGTATGGACCAGTACATCCACAGCTGCATTTATCTTTACGAAGTTCCTATTGGATTTTAAAAGGTCTGACAACTGAAATGCAGGATTTGGTGGTTAACGGAGGGACTAATTCATTCAGTAAAATTTCACTGTCGTATCTTGCATCATCGTCTGAACGAATCGACTCTAAGATGGATTCAGGCAGAATGGATCCGCGTTGTCAATGCCAGATTTTGGCCGGAGTTTATGGAGAAGCTCTAACAAATAAAGTAAGCGTACTTGCTAATGATGAAGAAGTATTTAATGCTAATTGGTCGTTTGCAACAACCCCTAGTAACTTTAAAGAGCTTGCCGAGGTTGCACGTCGTCAGCTTAGATGCGGAGATCCAATTCTTAAAAGCATTGATGTCCTTGCAGCGACAATTTCACATGCACTTAAAGTACAAAATAATGAAACTTGCGCAACCGAATTACAAACGTGCAAAATTGTATATAAAACCTTGCATCAAGAGATGACAAATCTAATGGCATCAGTAACTACTCTCATAACAAAAGGAATGGCCGAATTAGTTTTTGCTTCAGAGCATAGTGACGTTGATGAATCCTGTTGGCAAACATGGATTAGCTTTGGCAAACCCCTTCGCTTGTTGGAGCAGAGGATCAATGTTTTGAATGGTACGAAAGATGATTTGGAGTAAATCCTATTTCCAGGTTACTTTTCAGCCTTCTCTGAAAACAAGGCAACACCATCTAAGAATGACGATTTCGAACCTTTCTATCCCCCTCCTCCAACAATATTAGATGTCATGAGTCTCTTAAAGGATTCTACTAGCAGCAATGTAGAGGAGCAATTGCAACTTGTCGCTTCCCAATTTGAATCTCAGGATGGTATGATTTCAGCGGTTTGTGCAGAGGTATCTCCTCTTCTAACGCCATTTGACTCGCTCCAAAGCACTTTGAATCAACCTGCTTCAGCTGCTGAACCAAGTACACGTAACAAATCAATGGTGGCTGCATTTGATTCAGATTTCTCTGCTTTCATGAATCATCGTGAATATACTCCTCATATCCGCCATCGTCGAGCGGCCAGCCCAGTGCAAACAGTTCAAATATTGACACCCGCAACGACATCGTCATGGTCAGATGTTAAGAGCTCACAAGCAGCAGCACCAGCGCCAGCACCAGCTAGATCTAATTCACCACGTACCGCTCCTTCTGCTGAAAATATGAGCTCTAAAGATGTTCGTCCTCAGATTTGTGAGATAAGTACTACTGCTCCTTGGATTGACATTGGGGGAGAGAAAGGCGATAGAACCACTTTAGTCGAATGGGAGCGACCTCCTCCGCCTATTACTCAATTGACTACGCCACCAGGACAAACTCCCTTTGCAGAGCCTTCCATTGTTGGAAGTGAAAATCGTTGCAAATACGACTGGGAGATTAATTACAACGAGATAAAACTTGAGGAAAAAATTGGAAGCGGTGCAACATCTAAAGTATACCGAGGTGTGTGGCGTGGTACAGAGGTCGCAGTCAAAAGAATGACAAGTTCCTTAGTCGCAATAGAAGAAATAATCAAGTTTAGAAGAGAAATTCAGATTCTGTTGAAATTGCGACATCCTAATCTGGTTTTATTAATGGGAGCTTCTGTGCGTTCAAGACCATATTTTGTTGTAATGGAATTTTGTGAAGGAGGGGATCTGTTTTCCTTACTCCATGTTCCTAGCAAGTGCGTCTGAGCAGAGTGCAAGGAAGATTTCTTTACAGGACCAAACATCGGGTGGCGGTGCTTAATATACGACAGCGAGTCAAGATCGCAGTTGATATTGCAAAAGGAATGACTTATCTTCATAAGTCATCTCCAATGATTATGCATAGAGATCTTAAAAGCCTTAATATACTTTTAACTAATATTCTGAAATCCCCAGCTGATGAGCCTCACGCAAAGGTATGCACTACTTGTAATTCCTATTTTGTATAAGATTACAGACTTCGGCCTTTCTCAACTCAAGTCAACTTTACCAAACGAGCTGCAATATCAAACCGCAGCAGTTGGTACATATCATTGGATGGCGCCTGAGATTTTGTCTTCGCAACCATATAATGAATCTGTTGATGTTTATTCTTTTGGTGTCTTGCTTTTCGAAATATTCTCACAAACTATTCCTTACGCAACTTTTGGGCCAGCGCCGCCACCAAACCCGATTAACATTGGCTTGGCTGTTTGTCAAGGTCTTCGTCCAGACTTGGGGCAACTCTCACCAGATACGCCTTCTAGCATTATGTGAGTTTATTTTAGGCAAGCTCCCGCTCTACAGATCATTGATGCAAAGTTGTTGGAGTCACGATCAATTACAACGTCCTAGCTTCGAACTGATACTCAAGACACTCAAAAGTATTTCATACAGTTTATTCAAGTCCTAAAGACCTGACATATTTCAGGCAATCTATTATTATTCAAGCATTGATGCTTCATTGCAGTATGCCAAAAACGGAGGCATAAATCCTGCATTTTCATTAAATGTGACAGTTTCACCCCCCGATCTAGTTGGCTAGAATTCTCGACATATAATTTCGTCACAAACCGAAGTATTCAATTTGTCTTTGAAGCTTACTTTCCTGTATCCTAGGTTACTATTTCTCAACCAATACACTTCTCTTATGTGTTGACTGAGGCTACTTTCCCTAAACAGTTAATTCTCCCTCCCGCCATCACAGATATTTCTCTGGATTAAGCGCGTTTTTTTACAACTTTTTCTTAGTTTCATTCTTCCTGATATCGTTTTAAGTCAAACATTAGAATTGTAGAATTTGGTAATAAATAAAACAAAATAAACTAACTTTTATACTAAGCAAATTTAACCCGATCCTGATTTACATAATTAGTTTTCCGATAAAGAGAAAACGCATGCAAAATAAGTTACAAACGAATCTAAAAAGTATTGAATTTCATTCTAGAATGCATCTCAATATTGCATTTCAATAATGCCTTTCAATGTTATATCTTTATTTTGCATTTCAATACTCAAGATTGCATTTCATTAATATTTCTAAATATTTTTTATTAAAAATTGACGATAAGATGATTAGCCAAAAACTAAAAATGAAACAAGCGTCCTACTTAAATTAGTTATTCGATGACTTTATTGGTAAAGTCTTATTGTGTATATATGACAAACGATAATTTATAAATATTTCAATTTCCAATTATTTTACTGGAAAATGATTTATATAATCATTATATGTAAATCATAATTCAATGATATTTGTCACAAAGTAGAAGAATTATTTTGATATTCAAATAATAATTTATTGATTAATTAGCAAAAATCAAAAGATTTTTATATTAACTCTCAAATTATAAAAAATTTGTATTATATTTGAAACAGTAAAGAAATATAAATCATAGGACATTATTATTGTTTTTTTAGCAATAATCTATTTTTTTTTTCTAAATTGAATCATAGAAATTGTAATTGATCTATAATCTTGAAAGTGCTTTGAATTAAAATTCATTTGAAAAAATTGTAATTTTTTTCATGAGACAATTTTTTGTTTTTTGTTAATAATTATATGCAGATTTACATAAATGCATGCAATAGACGTTTATATGCAATTATTGAAATACTAAGCGCATGCATATTGCTAAGAAATTTATTTAAAGGATTTATTCATCAAGTCAAATGTTAATTTAAATATTGCTTTGAAAATAATCTGTTATAATCAAATCTTACATTCAGTCATAGAATGATTACAAGTATACGTTAGCGCAAGTTAAAAGCTAAAATTGCGATAGAAACGCTTTAAAGAAATCATTATAAAACAGCGATGCGTTTTAATTTAATCTCATTTTGATGCACTGTATCTAAAATCATACATTTGTAAAAACGTGTTGTTTGTATACTTTTAATGATGCTTAAATAATCAATTGCATTAAATAATTGCAAAAATGTGTTGTTTGTAATTAGAGATTAAATGATGCTCGAAAGATTAATTGCAAAAATATGTTTACGAAAACGTGTTGTTTGTAATTAAAAATTAAATGATGCAATATATATTTAAAAAAATGTGTTGTTTGAAAGGAAAGATTAAATGATGCTTAAATAATTAATTGCATTAGATATTTGCACAAATGTATTGTTGTTTGTTTACATTTAATGATGCTTAAATAATTAATTGCAATATTCTGCGCAAATTTTTACGTAATATTTGAAAAAGTATTATAATTGATATCTTGCAAATTGTATATAAAAAAAAGAGCCAAACTTTGGAGGCATCTTTGAATAAAAAGTAAAATGCAAATTAATTTCAATCATCTTTGTATTGGCAAATTCCTCTGCATATAATATTTAATTATAATAACTTACGTATCACCTCTTGCATCATAACTAAATCCTTCAAAGACTTCATCCCTTACAGCTTGAGCTGTAAAGTAGTAATTGTCACATACATTATACCTATAGCTGAATCTGTTGCAACTTCTGAATTGTTTACTGGCAAACGGATAAATTCCTGAGAAAAACCTTAATAAAAAAAAATTATTGTACCTGATCAAAATATTGAACATCTGTTTTAGAAACTAGTGTTGGTCTAAAAGGTGGTACTTCTTTTTTTTGATAAATTCGTTCCCAATTAATCGTTGCAAAAAAAGGATGACACTTGAATAAAAGTTGAAAAAGAATAATTTTTTTAAAAATTAAAAAAAAATGTAAAATTATTTTTTTACCTTAATTTCTTCAGCGTCTCTTGAATTGCCACCTAGACGTCTTGTTGGGTCTTTTTGAAATAATCCAACCAAAAGTGATTTTGCAACCGGTGTTATAAAAGCGGGATAACGCAATTCTCGTCTATTAATAGAAATTATATTTATAAATAATTATAACAATAATAATAACAACAATAATAACAATAATAATTATAATAATTATAATAATAATTAATTATTTTCAATTATTAAAAACAAAATATAATAAAAAATAATATAATAAATTATAAATAATATAATTATATATAATATAATAAATTATAAATGTCTATAAAATTATACATACGTCATAATGTCATTAAATAATCTGTCACGGTCTCTTGTATAAAAAGGTGGGAGTCCCGTGAGCATTTCATAAATAAGAGCGCCTATTTTTTTTTTTTTTTTTAAAATTTTGAATACCTAGAGACCACCAATCAACAGCTTTTCCATGACCAGTTTGAGTTAAAATTTCTGGTGCTAAATATTCAGGTGTTCCGCATAATGATTTAGCAGAAAAATTATCTATCGAAAAATAATAAAAAAATAATCAAACCTTGTACACCTTCTTTTGATAAACCAAAATCGGTTAGACGTACATGTCCTTCTTCATCTAGCAAAACATTTTCTGGTTTAAGACTAACGAAATTAATAATTAAACTAACTCTCTATAAACAATATCCAATTTATGCAAATGTTCTAATGCAAGCACAATTTCTGCTGCATAAAAACGTGATCTAGCTTCATTAAATCGTCCTGCTCGTGAAAGATGAAAAAATAATTCTCCACCAGGACAATACCTTGAAAAAAAAAATTATTATTTTTTTTTTCTTACTCCATAACGAAATATAATTTTTTTGGTGTTTGAAATGCGAAATATAATTGTACTATAAATGGATGGTTAATAGATTCTAAAACATTTCTTTCAGTTTTTGTATGTTCAACTTGATTACGTTTAATAATACTTTCTTTTCTTAACATTTTCATTGCAAATATTGCCCCATCTTCTTTATAGTGTACCATCATTACTTTTCCGTATGATCCTTTTCCTATAACTTTCAATAAAATGAAATCTTCAGGACTCAATTTTCTTTTTGAATATATATCAGTTGATAAAGCTAAATTTACAAGATTATCAACAGCGACATAATCACTTCTTCCTTGTCCATCTATAACGCAGGGGGTGGTTGGAGGATTTGCACCTGTTGTTGTTGAAGAAGAAGAAATACTTGATGCGGCTACTGCTGCTGATGGTGGTGAGGGAGTTGAAGCCATGTTCGTATTTTTGGGAAAAAAAATTTGGTTATTATTTATCACTACTTGTTGAGAATTATTGGTGTTATGCTTATTATCAAAGCAGGAATCCTGTTCGCGGCACACACCTTTAGATCGAGAAAGATTGAGATTAAGAGGAGGAGGATGAGAAGGATGAGGAGGAGGTATTTTATGCTGCTTACGATTGAAATGGTGAGCGCTAACCGAAGTGAAATTTGTGCCGAACCCAAACATTCACACTATCGCATGCAGCAGGCACAAGTCTGCTGCAAATGGCAGCCCATGCATTACTGAAATGTCGAAACGCCGATGGAATATCTGCAGATGATGCGCCAGTTAATATTTCTTCTGCAATCTCCTTAGGAATTTTGACTCATAACAATATTGAAGTTGTTAAAACAATAAATCGCTCTTGTCTTCCAATTTGTTATGGTGAGAGATTTTATACCTCAATTATCTGCAGCCGGGAGCTGTGCCGGATAGGTAAGATATTATTATGCATTATAATAATGTTCAGCATATGTGCAAGATATTCCTGTTGGTGCAATCTGCTGTCAGCTATTTCATGATGATGAAGAAGTCGGTTTATGTGAAGACATAGATAATAACAGCGAAACGAAAGTAGCAGGTATTGCGACATCGGAACGATCGCGAACTTGGGAACTTTCAGCATCATACAATGCACTTTCAAAAGCAAAAATATCAGGCAAACATGCAAGGCTTGGTATACTAACATTAGCGGTACTTGCACCTTATCGAAGAATGGGTATTGGTAAGCAGTACTTGTGTATTATTGTTGCTACAATAGGACGTTTACTGATGAAATGGGTGGAAGATAGATGCCAAGAGCTTCGGCAAGGTACTGCAGCAGTACTTACTGGACCTATTCCCGGAGTAACGTTAGGCGTACCCATAAATGTAACAGAGATATTTTTGCATGTCTGGAGCGCTAATCCTGATGCAGTGAAATTTTATGAGGCCTTGGGATTTGAAATAACAGAATCCATAAAAGGATATTACAAGAGATTAAATCCTGATGATTGCGTCGTTTTAAAAAAGAGAATCTTGGATTAAAATTGAACAGGATTAAGTTCATGCAATACGAAACCATGATTTCCTCCCACATGCAAAGCGAAATAACCTTCCTGTACAGCAACTTTACAATTGTTGATATCATCGTCTATTAATAGAATTTTTTTTCTTTTCAACAAACTTTGTTGTTTTCGTAATTCCCAAAGATGAAAAGATTTACTTTTTGGCATTGGTCCATGAAGTCCAACTTTTTCCCAATATAATTCACTGTCATAGTTTCTGAATAATAAATTTTATTTAATAAAGCAATTAGTTTTGTAATCAATTTTGAAAGTATAATTTTATTTATTATATGAATCTTACGGAGGATAATAAGCATGTATCGAAACGAGAGGAATTTGAAGGCTACAAGTTGATGCTACTTTTTCTACTAATTGTTTTCCTGCAAGACATACTAAATTTTGTGATTTAATTTTATGTTTAAGGTGATATTTAGTAGCTGTCAATTCGTCTGCAAAAGTAACTACAGACATCTTTAATCCACGGATATGCGCAGTGTTCGAAAAATTATGAAAATCTTTTGTGATTGATTTGAGAATTTCAGGTTGGCTATCAATAACATAATCTATATGACCACCTGAATGTTGTGATGTCATAGTTAAATCAAAATCAGTTGCTATCCATTCTATACCAAGCTTTAAAATAAAATCCACCAAACTCGAAGACTTTAGTGCTTCTCTTCCTCTACTCCATCTTTTCAAAAATTCATTTAACTCAAATTGTTGTTGTTGCTGTTGTTGATGAGATTTATAATCTGTGAAATCGTGTTGTTGTATATTCATATAATAAGCAACTTTTTTGATAAATGTTTTTTTGTTAGTAATTTTTATTTTTCGTATACACTGATGACCAGACTCCAATGTTTTAACAAGCAAGATTATTTAATGATACAGTCTAATCGTTACCCATAGACCTTTTAAACACAGAAAGAGGTAAATGAAATGCGCGCCGCACCAATTACAAAATTAGTATGAATCTTTTCGAAATCGTAATGGTAAACGTCATTAAACACCAAAGTGGAAAATATGATGTAGCTAACTGTTTAACGAAAATCCCTCCTACAATCAGCTAATGCACGACGCAAATAAGTTATTCAAGATTACATAATGGATTATTGAGATTCAGGTGCAAAAATGCACGATGTAAAACGGTTATTTGTAGTGCTTTATTAATATAAAGTGCCGCGAAATCTCACGCATTGGGTGCTGGTGATCTTTGGAGATTCATCAGTCACACACATAAATGAATCTTTGCAAAAGGCAGAGTTTACAGATTGTTTTTTCTATTGATGCTATATATTGTCTTATGCAAGGCATCAAGACCGCAGCAGGGAATTTTTTTCTTTTCCTCATCATTTATATTCTTAGTGATTTTTATTTTATGGAATCTGCAAGTAGCTATGACTCGAATTACAGAAGATGACGATGGACCTCCAAGCGACCCTTATTTTGCTTCTCAATGGTTTTTACATGCAGAATCGCCATGGGATACGCATGTTGAGTCCGTCTGGCGAGAACTTAGAGCCAAAAGAAAAAATGTGTCTGCATTAACAAATAAAAATAACGCAAAATTTTTGAGCTCAGAGCGCTATGAATCACGCAGCTTTACTCAAAATCTAGCGAGCACAGCAAACTTCTTGATAAGAAAAGTATCAAGATATTCCAAGCCTGCAAAAAATGCTGCTCCTCAGTCAAAAGTGATAGAGAGTGAAATGCGTCATACTCATGATATTGTTTCATCGGTTCCAATAGTCGCGGTCATCGATACAGGCTGTGATATGTCGCATCCTGACTTAATTGATGCTATTTGGAGGAATGAAGGAGAGACAGATTGTTTTGATGAAATTGACAATGATGGTAATGGATATATAGATGACTGTTATGGTTGGAATTTCCTTGAAGATCAACCAGTGCGAGAATTAGTGCCGACAAATTTAGGAGAAGCTCTTTACCCTGTATCAACCTCACCTCGATGGTCATTGAATCACGGAACTGAAGTTGCTGGAGTTATTGCTGCTTCATCTCACAACTTTCATGGTATTGCAGGCACATGTTTGGGTCGATGTCAGGTCATGTGTCTGAGAGCCGTAAGAGCAACAGAATTGGTGCAAGGAGATCCGCTAAAACCTATACAGGTCCCTGTTGCAGCCGCTGAAGACGCTGTAATTCGAGCTTTTCATTACGGGTTATCGATGGGTGCCAAAGTCACAAGCAATAGTTATGGTAGCAGAGACGGGAGGTTTGTGAGGCTGCAAGAAAGTGTTGACTCAGCAGCAGCTGCTGCCTCAACCCATAATCGTCGAGGACATTTATTCATCGTTTCAGCGGGAAACGAGGGTGTTAGTTTAGACGATAATAATACTCAGGATTCCCCTCAAAGCACATTTTTTCCCGCCGCCTTGTCTAACGCATCGAATACAGTTTTAGTTGTTGGTGCTTCAGATCGTGAGGGCAAACAATTAAAATTCTCAAACTATGGGGCTCACTCTGTTGACATTTTTGCACCAGGAATTTTAATAGCAACTACAAAAGCGGGTGTGCAAAAAAACAATGCAGACTTTTTTTTTTAGGAGGTGAAATAGATTTTGGTTCGGGTACGAGCTTATCTGCTCCTATTGTAGCCGGTGCTGCTGCGCTTCTGTGGTCTCTACAACCTGATCTTTGCGCAATGGACATGAAGAAAATTTTGATGGAGACTACAGAAAAATCACCGGCGCTAAGTGGGAAATCTCGAACAGAAGGAACTTTGAATGTTTTGCGAGCTATGCATACAATAAGCCAATAGGCTAGTGGCCCTTATGCGTGACATGCGCATAACATGCAAACAGTATACACAAATTAGAAACTGCGCTGCTATTTCTGTCTTTTTTTCAACACAGTCTATTGAACTAACAATTGTAGTGCACGTACTGGTCAAACTTAAGGAGTATTTGTTATGAATGTGAATAATAACTTTAATATACATTGTTGCACAATGTTACAACAGCATTCAAATTAGAACATATTATGCTTCAGAGGTCAGATTAAAACCGTATGACAAAATCTAGAAAAAAGGTGTATGAGGTCGGATATCAATACATAGCGGTATTTTTTCGAGAATGTCAACAAAAATATATACATAACATCGGTTGTGTAGAAGATATTTTCGGTTTGAAATTATTCCTCGGTGTCTAAAAATGTGAAATTTGCGCACTCTCTTCTATCGTTAAATGCTGGTAGATCTTTTATGTCAGAAGAAAGGTTTGACTTATTGACGAGATAATCACATGACTGGACCTAGTAGTTCGTTTATAACACACAGGATTCGTAAAAATCTGAACTTCATAATCAGACTTTAGCTTTTATATCTGTCCTTACTGATACTAAGTCGCATGCAGTTGTACTACGAATCCTATGAAAGATGATAGACTGTCGGAATCGGCGATTAATTCGTCGTCGTCCCGTACGGTCGAACTATATATCGATCCGTATGGTGGTGTGGGACTAAGAGCCGCTCGAGATTTTCAAGCTGGCGACTTGATTTTGACAGACAGGCCGCTTGTAGTATGTTCAACAGATCTTACTGATATGCTTACTCGTTTAGTGACCCTTGAGCCTCAGCAACTTGAAGGTCTACAAGGAGTGCCGACACATGAGAAAAATCTTTCATCCCAAGAAGAAGCGGAAATTATGTCTATCGCTGATAAGACACAGCTATCAGACTCTTTGTCTCTATTTAGATGGTTTGTATGTCTTATGAAGTGTAATGCTCACGGCCTATGTCATAAGCAAACATCATGGGGATTTTATCCAATAGGAGCAAGAGCTAATCACAGTTGTGCTCCAAACATATCATATAAGAATATCGATGGAGAGTTGAGCTACGTAGCCTTGCGTGATGTACAGAAAGGTGAACCCTTGAATATGTCATATGTGAGCAATTTATTCGCATCAAGAACTTTTCGGCAAGGCAATCTTTTTCGGCAAAAGATGTTCACTTGTAAATGTACACGGTGCTGTCGGGATGCCGCTGGTATTGACATGTGCCGCCTTATTGAGTGTCCGATGTGCCCACGTAACGGCTCGCCCAACAAATTATCAGATGATGACATTCTACTACGTATTCCTCCAAATTTGAGATACGGCAATTTAATGTCCGCAAGTGACAATACTCAGGATATAAATAACATCTTATTCTCGGCTTGTGATCACTCGCTAGCGACTATTAGCGAACAATCACAGGAAGATGATGATGAGTGCCCAGGCTATCCAACTCAAGACGACAAAGACGATTGGCACGATAGAGTGGAAGAGCAACCATGGGAAGAATCAGTAAGAGGTAGTAAAGCTAGATGGGTACTGCAAACGCATTCAATTTTAAGTCAACTAGATGCATCGCGGTATATTTGCCCGCAATGCCATCATGTTGTTGAAGACACTGAACCCCCCCTCGTAGCCGAAAATTTGCTCCAGTCAACTTACGCACAGCTAGAGTTGCTTTTCTTGCATCCGAACCCGCAAATTTGGTATCAGAAATTGACATATTTGCGATCAGTCGTTGAATTCACCTTAGGTCGATTTCATTGGCTTATTGCAGGCTGCGATTTTTTGCTTTCAAGATTTTTTGTGTCTGCTTGGCATGAAAGCCAGCCAAGTTTTGCGACACATAAAGCATTTGAGTATGCATTCAAATTTTTCGACTTCGTTGAGGTGAGTTTCAAATTATCAATAGTAAAAGCAAATAGACATACGCACCGGCGGCCATATCTGTTGACGCTGTTCCATGGTCGACAGCATTAATTCGACTCGCGTTAAGTACCGGCGCTATATCGGTTTTTCTAAAGCTCGCTGACAAGTAAGAACGATAAAAGCAACTTCTCAATGTATCATCATTGCTTAGATATTTGGAGCCTTTAGAGATTTTGTATGGCAACACGGATGCACAAGTTGTTCTTTTCAAATCAGCATATGCATATTTGGAAACATTCAATTTACCAAGTCTTCTCCGAGGCACTAGCGTTTTTGACTCCGATGATGAGAATAGATTGCTATTGCAACGAACTTCCCAGCAATTAATACGAGTATCTGAGATGAAGGCATACTTGCAACACTTAGTTGCAACATCATCTATGAAAGAAGCCGATGCAACAACCACAACAACAACAACAACAACATGTCCTCCAAACACCTTTGAAGTGCCAGCATCCGAGGCTCTTGCTTGGAAAAAACGAGTATTCTTTGGTTCACCGATTGATGAGTTGAATGACTACTCGTCAGTACAAAATCCGGACTTCCCTCAAAGTACCGAAAATATAGTTGAGTCAGACGCTAATGAGAAAAAAAAAACTAGAAAGAAAAGAGCCGATGACACTGTCTCACTTCATAGACGGCGACGGCGACAGAAATCGTTAAGAGTTAAGCAGCGGCAAAATATAAGCGAAAACTCAGTTGCCACGGTTGCTGATGAAGAATGCTGCTCTGAAGAAGTTTTAAAGCCCATATCGCGATTAAGTCAAGCACTTCTCTCTCCAACCTTCACATCTCGTCCATATTCTCGCCGGAAGAATTCTAGGTTTTTCTCTCTATTGCCGGCCTTGCGCAAGCCAAGCAGGACTGAAGCCGCAACACAAACACCGAAAAAAAAGCTGCTCGCGAAAAAAGGGGACAGATTCAAATCTCAGACAAATGCAGCAGCACAAGCAGCGGATAAATGTAAGAAATCTAGCAAGTCGGCTGAATCAAAGGTAGCAAAGCAAAGTAGTAGAAGAGGATCTTCAATAACAACATTACAAGCTCATAGATTTAGTACAGCTTCAACGCAAATAATGAAGCCCAAAAAAAAAAAGAAAAAAAATACTAATAATCAAAAGAATACAGCAGAGATAGTTGTTAACAATCGTTTATCTAAACTAAGTTCACCAGCTCTCACTCATGCCGCCGACTCTTCTTCAAAATCAACAACACCTCCAGCTTTAGTAGGACGATCAGGGTCAATAACGCCGCCACCACCACCGCCCCCCCCCCCTCCCCTTTTCCCTTCATCATCGGTTGTTAAGAAGCAGGATTCAATACCTTACAGTCCTTCTACTGTTTTGGTGCATCTTCCTCTCGAGGATTCGGACACTGTCCCAAAATCTCCCCTTTATTTCCCAGTAAATCAGCAAAGAGAGACTAAAAGTGTTACTTTGCCGCTCCGCTCGTCTAAGAGAAATTCTGGTTCTCTCCTACGTGCCGTGCAAGACGACACGGCGTCGCAGCAGCAGCATGCATCATCATCCTGTTCTTATTTTTACCCTACCACCGTTTCCGTTTTTTTGACGTCTCCTGTCGTTTCTCTTAAGCGACAGTCCACATTCCGACAAATCATAACTACTAATAATAATGACCGATCATCTTCTTGTAGGAAAGATTCGCAATATCGCTCTGCAGGAGCAGGAGGAGGAGGAGGAGATGTACCCTCTTCTTCATCGCCCAAACAGAAAAAAATGTCTCAGATAATTTCTACTGCTGCTGTTAAGAAGGAACCCGGAATGTTTACACCGCATACGAACAAGGAATTAGCAGCAAGCATTCCAAAGCCTCCCAATTGGGCTGCGAAATTAGTTCATGCAGCAACTTCAAGAGGTGCTGTAAAAAAATCAATAGAGAAATAATTTTCATGAAATAATTGATTGACAAAATTAAATGAAAGACTTTTTTGTGTAAATTATGAAATTCATGCTGCTTAACAACTATAAAAAAAAACTACCATTAAAAACTCCAAAATTCTTTCGCCCAACTCCACCTATCCAAGATCCTATTGATTTCATTCAAGGGTCAGGCTTTGTTACAGACCCCCCTATTGATTCTATTCAAGGCGAGTCACTTCAAAAGGTTCACATTGATGAAGATATTTTTATAAGACAAAAGAACCAATTGCGACAGCTAAGGCCAAGGGAGTTACTGGAATGGAGTCAAAAATTATTCTTAATGAAAGAAAATGGAAGGACAGCGGAATTATGGAAATGTATTATTAATCGTATAGAGATATTGTGCGAAAAATTTGACATGCATAATGATTTTGCAAAAAATAATAACATTTTTGATTCTCGCATCGCAGGGAATTTATTATGCTTATTAAGTGAATTTAAATTAAATCAATCGAAAGCTCTTACTTACTTGCTTGCTAGTATAAAACCAACAGATAAATTAACCATATCAGAAACGTTAAATTTAATACGAGCGATAAATAAAATATTAAAAGACAAAATTATAAATTCTGATACAATAGAACTTTTCAACACAGTTAAATTATCTTTGTTCAATCAATTAGCTGATAAATATAAATCAATAGCAACACCCGATGAATTAATTAAATTGTGTCTCAATTTGAATAAAATTTCAGTCTCATCAAATTTATTAATGAAACGATTACGATTAGTTGTGTCTCATAATACTCGTAATCTTGAAAGTGAAATTTGTATAGAAGCACTTGAAACTGCAATTGTTTTAGGTATGTCTAATGATGATATAGAAGTACGTGTTAATAATATTTTTAATAATAATAACAGATGTTTACAAATGTTGCTGAGGATTTTATGTATCATAGAATTCAAAATTTAAATCCTCCATTATTAATACGTCTTATAAGTTCATTTGGTTCAGCAAAAATTTATTATCCATATCTCATAAATCCAGCAATACGTAATTTATTGAGACACACAGAAAATGAATGGGAAGGCATTAATTATTGTATAAATCGTATGCGTGGTAATCAGAAAAATTTGAACAATCAATGGACATCAACTCCCAACAAAAACAAATATAATGATGATTTTTACTGTGCTAAAATTGGTGGATTAAATAGTTGTGCATTTGTTGGAAAAAATTTTGCTCTAGAATGTAGAAAAGATTCTGAGATAAAACTTAGTAAAATTTATAAAAAAATGTTAATTGAACAATTTAAAATGAATCCGCAAGATACTATCAATCAATATTCAAAAAAAATTAATTTACAAGACCTTAATTATCCATTATTTGCAACAGATCAATTTAATAATAATCAACTATCACCCGACCCTTATATAAAAAAAAAACTAAGTATTGCTGAATTATTACCAATTTTATTAAAAGGTTTATATGAAGTCGATTCTTTAGATGAATTAATTGTTGGTCCAATTGGTGAGCTTTTTTCTATAGAAGGACGTGGTCATGATACAAAAATATTAAAAAAAAAAAAAAATGAATTTTTAAATTTTTGGAAAAAAAATGATTTATTAAATATAATTATATCAATATTTTCTTCTAGAGTATTTATACCATCTAGAGCAATTTATAATCTTAGTCTTAATTTAAAACCGTTTTTATCAAAATTTTCTGGTAAAGAATTTGGTCAATTTATACAAGCTTCGTTTTTTGTTCCTGAAGGTAAATTTTCTTTCATAAATTTTTTAAATACTAAAATTTAAAAAAAGTTTTAAATTTTTATTTTTATAGGCCTTTTTATTGAATTTTTTTTAAATAATTCAATTTTATTTTATTAATTTGGGACATGGATATAAATTCTATAGCATCATTAATTATGTTATGTGCGACTCAATTTCCACCAATAGTTTCAAATAATAATAATAATAATAATAATAATAATAATAACATTAATAATAATAATAGTAATAATAATAATAATAATAGTAATAATAACAATAATAATAGTTATAATAATTATAATAATTTTAATAATAATAATAATTATAATAATAATAATTATAATAATAATAATTATAATAATAATAATAATAATAATTAATAATAATAATAATAATAATTATAATAATAATAAATATGATTTTTGGATTAATCATAAAAATATAATTAATTTATTAGAAGCACTTTGTGTAAAAATTTATAATATTATTAATTTATATAATTTCAATAATATAATTAATAAAATTACTTTCCAATCAAAAATTTTAAATAAATTTCATACTATAAGATCAACAAATTACAAATCATTAGATTTACCAAAAGACATTGAAAAAAAAGTTTCTATTAATCATTCTAATCAAGAAGGATTTTCAAACTTTATAGATAATATGGACTTATTATTAAGAAAAAAATCTATTTTATCAACAGATAATAATGTTACTATAATTGGGACACCCAATTCTTACGACAGTCCCAATTTTAATAATAATACCACTTTAAACACTAGTCTCAATAACAATAATAGTTGCGAGTCAAATAATACTTCCAATTACAATGATAGTTTCAATTTTGAAACAGGGATTGATGGGAAGAACAATGATTATAATTACACGTTTGATGACGGAAACTTAAATTTTGAAAAAGTTGATGATATGAAAAATTATAAGGATTTTGAAAATTCAATAGAAATAATTTGGTTATCATTATTATCATATTTGATATTAGAATAAAATATTAAATTTAAATGAGTTAATTGAATTTAAATTGAATTTAATTTCAACAGAAGGATTAGCTATTATAGTAGATATATTACAATTGTGTATAATTTTCAAAAATTTAGATAATATCAATAATAATAATAATAATGATGATAATAATAATAATATTAATAATAATAATGATAATAATAATAATAATATAATAATAATAATATTAATAATAATAATAATTTGAATACATTTGACTTACTCACAAAATTTAATTTAAAAACAACAATAAATAAATCAAAAAATAGAGGTGTTGCTCATGTTATAAGAAATACTCTTGATAACTTACAACGTACTTATAAAAAAAATGATTATAAAACGAATGTCATTTATACAAATATAATGATTGGGCCAATCAAAGTTGACTACTTAACACGCTTAGAATCATTAAGTCATCAAGAAGAACAAGAGCTCATAAATCACGAGACAAGTAACAGTAATTATAAAACTAGTATTCAGGGTGTTTACAATTATGATGATACAGAAATTATTAGTAATTATATGCAACTATTAGAAAGCATGCAAAATTTTTCTGATGATGATGAATTTTAATTATAAAAAAATTAAAATTAATTTATGAGAATATTCATTGGTTAGTTGATTTCACCTGTTACCTCAGTTGTCAGTCTGTGTGTTGTTTCAGATATCTGGAACAGACCTAGTAGTTATGAACGAATATAGAAAAGAGATAGTGGGTATTCTGACCGGTGTGTCTGATATTCTACGATGCGGATTGGACTCACAGTCGATAGAAATCTTGTTGGACTTAGTGCATCGCTGTGGACTAGATGCTGAAACGCTCACAACAATAATTCTTGGGTTACGGCAGGAGGTGCTTAAAATGCGCAATCTGGAAGATAGTGAAGAACAACATTCTAGAATTAATGATGGATGAAAATAATAATGATGATGATTTATCTGATTGTGTGCATAACGTGTTTTGAAGAAGGGTGTCATTAGATGATTTATGAAAATATCGGTTTATGGAAGATGCAAAAACATAAGTTACATTTGGCTGGTATTAAATCCAAAATCTACTGGCGGCCCACCGCCATACATAGAAGCAATTATTGCAGTCGGTCCTGCCGTTCCAAGCCATTTCAACTTAACAGGAGGTCCCCATCTCTCATCCGGTCCGCTCCCGCGTATGGAAGAATGCGCGGGAACAGATTCGCTGTTACAATGATTTAGATGAAGTAAAACTCACTCTCTTCGAAATTCGCGTTTTGGAGCAGGTTGTTGTACAAATTCTGGTAATGCTTCTTTGGTTCTTTAAGAATGAATGATAAATTGTACGTCTTACATTGTCTTAGAAGATTGATTTGCAAATTGCACCTCAAGTTTCACTCCGTTAAATTCCATTCCTACAAATTACTTTTCTTCCAAGATTAAATTACCGTTGAGTGCCTCCAAAGCCTCTTCAGCGGAACGCAAGTCGTGATATTCAATGAATTTCTCTCTGGGGAAACGATTCAAAAGATTGATCTTACGCTTCGCGTTTCCTGTTTGTATTGACTTTTTTGACTTCTCCAAATCTGGCAAAAAGTTCTTTGTATTGTTGCAACGTGTTTGGATCATGAAAATTCCGCTCGGTTGTCAATGGTCTCACATACAAGGTTCCCTAAAGTGAACAGCAGCATAGTAATCGAACCAACAATAATGATAATAATAAGCAGTTTTATAATAATAAAAATGATAATTATTAATATTGTTACTATTGTAACTTTTTCTGTTATTATTGAGGGCATACCGTATTGCGATCTTTAGCTCTATCGTCTTTCGTTTTCGAGTACTGAATCTCAACCTAGAGGCACAATTGTATACCCGGGGGAAATTGTTCTACCGTTTTACCGCCAACGCAAACATCGTGCAGGGCGTTCCTAGCTTTCTGAGCATCGCGAATGTCCCACTGAGGGTGATGATTAAATTGAATAACTACGGGTTTGAAGTGTTAGTTTGACTATTTCTTACATATTCTGCGAATGCTATTTGCCGTGAAGGATAGCACGTTATTTTACGAAGGTCGCCATATGGACTGCAAATTTCATGAATCTCTGCCTCTGTGAAGTCGAGTGGGAGCTTGCAGATGTACAACGTTCTCGAGACGTATGCGTCCTATGAGGATAATATGTTTGTGTGGAAGTGTTTTTGCAGGTGCGGTGTGTCTGCTGTATTGAGGCACGAGTGATGGGATAAAATATAGGTGCGACTTACACCTGGATCATCTGAAATGGAACCAAAGTGTTCGCACTAAGCTATGTTGCGATTCCAATAATTCGCACATTGCAGAGTTGTCCCCACCTGAAGTGTTTGAGACCATGTTTACGCGATAATTCGGCATATCAGCCGTTGACGAGTTCAAAGGCTCACGAGACCAGCCGCTCGCCTCAGGCGGTGCTTCCGGTCCGCCCGATAGCGAGGTGTCGTACGGCGCGCCGCGGTACATCGCCACGCAGCGGGAGTATGCGCGTGTTATGGATTTTTGTTTGTTTACGATCTGTCCCTTTCGGGCACGTTTAAGAGGTCTTCCATTTTTCTTGCACTCAACATAAAAGCAAAAATTACTTTAAAATCTTCCTTGTAGAATTGCGGCGCTCTTTAGTTCAGAAATTCGCCACAAACAGTTCTTCATTTTGTAACACACGAATACACCGCTAATACAGCTCTCTATTTTTTGGAAAATGATTGATGCTGAAAATAATGCGAAAGACTCACAAATGGTTACTGTCTTGTTCAATTGCTGGCTGCTACGAAAGTATGAATTGGTACGCGATGAGCTTTGGATTCAAGGGGACAAAATTATTGATCCTCAAGTTGTTAAACGGCGCCCCCACAAAAAAATTGATTGTAAAAATCAGATAATTTGCGCAGGGTTCGTTGACCTGCAGGTCAATGGCGCTTTTGGTGTGGATTTTTTGACGCATCCAAATTTATCTGAGGGATTAGGATACATTAATAAACGATTGCCTTCAACAGGGGTCACGAGTTATTATCCTACACTGATCACCTCACCGCCTGAATACTTCCATCGAACATTACCGAAAATAACTTGCAGTAACGGCTCTGCAAAAAATGGTGCAGGAGTTTTGGGAGTGCATTGTGAAGGACCATTTATTAGCAAAGATAAGAAAGGCGCACATCCAGTTGATAACATTGTTGGTTTTGATGGTAAAGGTTTGAAAGCTGTGGAAGAGATGTATGGCGATTTGAGTAACATTAAAATTGTAACTCTGGCGCCTGAACATGATGGTTCCGAAGACGTTATTAAAGGTTTGTCAGACCGTAATATTGTCGTTTCTCTTGGACATTCGGTCACTGACTTAAAAACTGCTGAAAAGGCCGTACGAGCCGGTGCACGAAAAATAACGCATCTGTTCAATGCAATGCCAGCATTTCATCATAGAGATCCTTCACTCCCAGGACTCTTATGTTCTACAACAAACGTATCCGGCAAGGATGTATATTTCGGCATTATTGCCGACGGCATACATACACATATGGCGGCGTTGCGAATTGCATACCGCATGGCACCGGATGGATTGGTTTTGGTCACTGATGCTCTGAGTCCTATGGGCCTGCCGTGCGGTGAATACAAATTGGGAAAAACAGCCGTTACAGTAGCAGGTGTGCCAAAATCAGCCAAGGTCACGGGCACTGACACACTTGCTGGATGTGTTGCCACCATGGATTATTGCATACGTCATTTTAAAGATGTCGTTGGCTGTAGCACTGCATATGCCTTAGCAACAGCATCTTTGCATCCAGCGCAGTGCATGAAAATAGAAGATACCAAAGGTAGTCTCAAATTCGGATCAGATGCCGATTTTGTGATTTTAACTGAAGATTTGCATGTTGTTAAGACATATATAGCCGGTGAACTTGCTTTTGACAGAAGCGTAGATGAAGTTGTAGATGAGCATCAATAATAAAAAATATTTTTTTTTTCATGTACCTTATTTCTTGATTATCCCGTTCTTAATTTTTTCAACTTGCTCTTTCTTGCTTTTCCCCCCTCAACAGTTGTACGCATTTTATGTATGTCTTGTTTTTCTTTCTCTAACAAGCCGATGTGACGTTTGTAATTAAGTTCCCTTTTTTTATTAATTTTCGATTTATGCTTTGTTTGCACGGCTGCAATAAATTGTGCGTCCTTTCGTATCTACAAGCAATAAGAAAATGGTAATGTTGTCTCACCTCTTTCGCAGCTCCGCGCCTTTCACGATTAAGTTGACGCCTTAATTTGAGAGCGGCGACCTTTCGTTCATCAGCACCTCTATTGCGTAACCAAGCTGAATTTGATCGAGGATCAACATAACGAGGAGTCAGCATTCGAATTCCCTACACAAAAAAATTTTTGTGCTTGACAGTATGCGGCATACCTTAGGCTTCATTGATGCTCTTAAATTTAATCGTACTAATGGGCGTCCTAGCATTTCAGTTATGTGGGTTTCTACGTTTTGAATTATTTCTCTGCAATTGCTAGGCAGATCAGGATTTGCCAATAATGATCTTGTAGTGGGTAGTAACAAATTTTGTCCAAGGACATCAAGTGACGCTAGATCCTGCATGCATTAATTTCTAAGTCTGTAATTACCGCTAAAGTCAAAAATTTTGTCAGTAAAACTTCTATGCTTTTACATAACTGTTGACATAATGATGGACTGAATGCATGTAATCGAAGCAATCCGCAGCATAATGGTAATGCTGATAAAGTATACACCATTCCCACACCGCTATGAATTGCGAGAAGTATAAATCCTATTCTAGAATCCTCTGCACTAACCATGGGATATTTTGAATATGTATTTGGCTCGAAATCAGCTAATGACATCTTACAAATCTCCATAGACCAAAAATCTAACAATAAAATTAACGGAGTCAAAATTGGATGGGTTTTCTCAGTCCATTTCGTTGGAAATAAAATTATACCCATTATGAGAAGCCCCAATTGTTCGTAACCTAATGTTGCATTGGGACACTCATCTTCTTCATTCATAAAATTTTCGAGTGATATTTTCGTCTTTAAATTAGGCATGATAATTTTTGAAAATTTAATGAGTCGTAATACAAAAAAATTAGTTATACTGGAAGAATATTTCACAGCTAAATCTTTTATATGTGTCTGAAAAAAAAATATAAAAAAAAAAAGTTACCTCGTAAAAATGAAATCCATCTAAAATATCTTCATCAATAGTTCCTTTGGTAAAACTTAATATTAAGTTTTCCAAAGAAAATTCGAGTAAATATTCAAGTTACCTCCATAAAATTTTCCATTGTGATCTCATTTTAAATTTATTTAAAAAATTTTTGAACTCCTCGAATGAAGACGGGAGATCAATTTGGTACGGAATATTCTCCTCTCCTATTTCATTTGAAGCCCATTGTGGTGGTCCATCAATTGAATCAGTTGCTGACATAGTAAAGGTTTCATACTTGTTTTCATTCTGTTCTTGTGGAGCAGCATTGGGTATCGTGATTATTGTTTCTTTTTTTACATTGGAGACATTTGCTCCTGTCATCAATTTCGATGCTTTAATTTCTTCATTATTGACTTCAGCATCAGATTGAGACAATTCTGTTCTACAATTGCTATGATTTTCATCATCGTCTTCTGGATCATCTGAACGGCGGCAACCATTCTCATCACGTTCATTATCATCTGCTAATAATTGGTCGTCGTCATCATCTGCTGATGACTGGGCATCATCATCTGCAGACATATGGTCATCATCATCTGCAGACATATGGTCGTCATCGTCTGTTGATGACGGATCGTCATCCTTAGCGCAAAGTGCTTCTTGCTCTGCTTAGAAAACAGCGAGGTGAGGAAAAATAGCTCATACCTTTTCTCCGGGTTTCCATATCACTGAGCCATTGTGCTCGTTCTATTGCTATGTCTGTGGCTGATTTTATTCTATCCTGTTTAAGTGACAAAACTCACTCAATACTTACTGTTGGCTTTGACCGGGCATCAAACATCAATGTTTGGAGTAAGGATTCGTATTCAGTGCCACAAAAATCTTGGTGCTCAGATTCTTCGACCTTTGGAGTATTGTAGGAAAGAAACTGATGCAATTGTCCAAGTTCTGAATCCAGTTCCTTAAGTTTCTCAGATTGCTCATCAGCTAATCGCGCTTTTTCTGCACGTAACCGTTTTGATTTTTCAATTATTTCGGCATACAGTTGCTAAAATAAAAATTATAATGTAACCAAATTGAGACATACCTGACGACTTTTCTTTGGACCACTGATTATTCCACTACCAAAATGAGAATCCGCTGGAATAGCCTCTTCTTCTTCTTTTTCACTTTCAGATACCGGGGCATTCAAAAGGTCGTCATTAAGTTCCATTATGGGGGCTCCTTGATGAGTTACAACTAGCTCAGGATCTTCATTACTAATACATCCTTGAGGTGCCTGACCATCAACAGCCCATTTAGTTTGTTTCAACCTCAAATGATTCAATTTTCGTGCAGTTTTCTGCGCGTCAGTTAATCCGCTGAATTTTTCGGATAGACGATTGTCAACAAATTTGCTGCGGCGTCCTTCTCTACGTAAACATTTCAAGAGCTCTTCACTACGCTGAAGGAAAAAAAGTAGTCATTCAAAAATTTACCCGCGCTTGTCCTGAAGTACTTCCTTGGAACTTTCTTTGTTTATGTATAGTTCTTCTGCTTCCCTTATTTACGCGAACCTCAAAAGGATTCATTTGACTTCAGGAACCAGGTTTGCCTATTAGGTTAGAATAAGATACCAAATTCTTGAGAGCTATCACTATTTCCAATATGCACGTGCAAAACCGTCCACGGCACTCCTTACTAGAAGCGCTTTCATTAGCAATAAGCGGCGAAAATATAGCAATCATAGATTTAAGTCAGCCTGTTGGTAAACAAAGTTGGACTTATAAACAGCTACTTAAAGACATTGAACAGACTGCGGTACGTATGAATGCCTACCAAATCTTTTAAGGCTCTTTTGAAAAAGGCAGGCGTTACCGAGAAATCAATCGTTGTTCTTGCAATACCTAATTCTATTGAATTTGTATTGGCTTTTCTTGCTGTTGCATTTTTAGGCGCCATCAACCTTCCATTGAACAGTCAATATACATCAGAAGAATTCAGAGATTTGATACCTAAAGACTGTAATGCGGTTATTGTAAATACAAGAGGTTGCGCACCCGCCGAAGAAATAGCGCAAGAATATAAGAGACAAATACTTGAATTGACAGTCGGCCCAAAGCTGTCAAAAAAAAGCGGCGGTGGTGGCAATGAGAAAAAAAACGAGGATGGTGGCGATACAAGTATTTCTACTTGTGCAGTAGGCACTGCGGATCATATTTGTTTGATGCTTTTTACTGCGGGTAGTACGAGTAAACCTAAAGCAGTTCCGTTAAGTCAACATAATCTAGCAGTATCAATGAGCAATATAGTTGCAACATACAAACTAGATTCTAATGATATTACAAAGATTGTAATGCCATTTTTCCATATCCATGGGCTTGTTGCTGGTTTATTATCTTCATTAAAAGCAGGGTCTAAAATAATCATTCCAATAAATGGAAAATTTTCAGCAACAACATTTTGGGATGATATTTTTACATGGTTTACTGCAGTACCTACTATATTACAGGTAATTCAATTTGTGCTTGTTTACAAATACATACAGATACTTGCAGATACTGCACATATAAATTATGAAAAAAATAAAAATTCTAAGCCCTCTCTTCGTTTTATTAGATCATGTTCAGCACCATTGCCACCTGCCTTAATGACAAAACTTGAGCAATTATTTAACTCACCAGTCTTAGAAGCTTATGCAATGACTGAAGCAGCACATCAAATGACTTCTAATCCACTTAATGGTGAACGTCGACCTGGTACAGTCGGACTCCCTCAACAAGTGTCAATTGCTATATTAGATAATAATTGCGAGTAAGTTATCTTCGTAACTTATTTCTTTCAATAAATATTTGTGTTTTTTTATATTGATGATTATAAATTTTTTTTGATAGAGAAGTCCCAATTGGTGAGACTGGAGAAGTTTGTGTAAGAGGAGAAAATGTAACAAAAGGATATTTGAATAATCCTGAAGCAAATGAAATAGCATTTAAAGGTCATTGGTTTCACACAGGTGATTTAGGTTTTTTATCAAAAGATGATGGATATTTAACCATTGTTGGAAGAATAAAAGAAATGATAAATAGGTAAAAAAAAATTAAGGTTCTTTTATTATAATTTTTTTCATTTATTATTATTTTTTATCTAGGGGGGGAGAAAAAATAAGTCCTATAGAAATCGATAATGTTATATTAAGTCATCCAAAAGTAATTGAAGCTGTTACATTTGCATTACCTGATACTAAATATGGTGAATGTGTATGTGTAGCTATTATTAAAAAAAAAGAGGAAAATTTAGAAGATAATTTAACAGAAGAGGAATTAATTAAATTCTGTTCAAAAAAATTGGCACAATTTAAAATTCCAAAATATATTTTCTTTACTGATATGATACCTAGAACTCCAACAGGAAAAGTAATAAGACGTTTAATGCCTAATCATTTTAATGTTTAAATTAACTAATATTTGTTTTTATAAAAAAAAAATTCTTTCTTTACAATCAATAAATAAGGTAAATAATTTAATAAATTTATTTTAAGGCTACTTCATATGCTCGAACATCTGAAAATAATGTTTTAATTCCACCATTTATATTACCAAAAGAAATTGCAAGATTTATTAAATTTCCTCACACATTTTTATTTCGTTCATTAAATATAAAAAAAGTTGAAAATGATTTATATTCATTTAATGATAATCAAGGAAGAAAATTTATTGGGAGGTAAAAAAAAAAAATTTTTATTTTTAGCAAATCTCAAATACGTATTCCATATGATATTGCTGCATTGGAATTAAATCGTTATAATTTAAATTCAATATTAATTGATCCAGAACCAGAATGGGATGTTAGTATTTCAAAATAATTAATAATTCTAAAAAGGAAACTACATTTAATTTAAATATATCACCAATACCTGTAATTGCAATTTTGGGTCATATCAATCATGGCAAAACTACACTATTAGATAAACTTACA
The DNA here is from genome assembly GCA_030522725.1 of Ichneumoninae sp. B BG-2022a. Taxonomy (NCBI): domain Eukaryota; kingdom Metazoa; phylum Arthropoda; class Insecta; order Hymenoptera; family Ichneumonidae; species Ichneumoninae sp. B BG-2022a. Next base: position 223 of record JAPYZD010004816.1, on the reverse strand, counting down.
GGTATATAAATATATAATCATTTATATTATTATTATTATTATTATTATTATTAATTTTAATCTATACAAGAATTTGTAATCGCTTATTTTGACTATTTTAATTTCTTATTACTATAATTTTTTATATATTTATATTGATTTTATTATTATTTAGCTATTATTATCATATTTATTTATTTTATTATCATATTTACTTATTTATTATCATATTTATTTATTTTAT
>JAPYZD010004815.1:0-11480 GCA_030522725.1 Ichneumoninae sp. B BG-2022a | reverse complement strand
ATTTTCAACTTTTATGAGGAAGCGATATGAAAAATTTAATTTTCAACTTGTTTTAACGTCAACGTCGTGTTTGCCTTTTATGCAAAACGTCTGGCCGATTCAGGTTCAGCGCGAAAAAATACACCGATGTATTCGCTTCGTTACATCCGTGCACCTATTTTGCTTCCTCATAGAGGAAGCTTTGTTTTCGTGAAACGTTTTTTTTGAGATTTTAGTGTCTGAGTACTTAAAATAGTCTGAAACGTCGGGAAATGTGATTTTTAGCTGGCGTCCGGACGTATGTGTGTGTGTGTGTGTGTGTATGTGTGTGACAGACTTGCGTCGTTTAAAACGACTATAACTCGGAAACGGTTCGAGATAGCCAGTTGAAATTTGGTACACTATTAGAGTGGTCACGTCTCTTCCCCCCGGTACAATTTTCATGATGATTGAGGCCTGTTTCGAGATTTTATGCGATTTTGAAATTTTTGAAAAAAGGTCGTGGTAGCTCTATCTTGCGTAAATTTTGAACGATCGTCCTGAAATTGCACATAAATATAATACTATGACCGAAGATACTTGGTATTGAATTTGGCCGAAATCCATCGAAGGGGTAAAATTTTATGGGATTTTGAGTTTCTCTGAATTTAAAAAAAAATTATTAAAAACAGTCTAATTCGAGTAAACATGGAGGTATCGATCGGAAATTTGACATGGGAATGGACTAACACTATACAATGTTTGGTATTAAATTTGGCGAACATGGATCGAAACTTTAAAATGTTATGGGATTTTGACTATTTTAAGTACCCTGACACTAAAATCTCGAAAAAAAAAATTTTCACAGAAACAAAGCTTCCTCTGCGAGGAAGCAAAATGTCGACATTGTAATGAAAACGTGTTCAGAATTTTCCAAAACATCGAAAAATCGCATTAAAAAAATGTCACAGCAAGTGTGCTTAATAGTCAATGTTTCTTCAAAGGTTAATTAAAAAACATTCAGTTTTTTTTGTACATAATTTTTAATTTCTTCGAAAATGTCTGCGTGCATTCTAGCTCTTATAATTTTTTAGTTATCGGGGCAAAAAGTTGTACCCAGATGGAGTTATGATCACCCGATACTTCGTTTTAAATTTGGGGAAAATTGATCGAACCATTCAAATTTGATGTCACTTGGAATTTTCTGAATTTGATGAAAGATTGGTACCTTATTTTAGACATCATTTTTGGTATTTATGTATAAAATAAGTGGTAGATTCGTGATCAGCGCGGAAAAATACATCAACTATAGTCCCGGAGGGACGACTAACGAAAAAAGTTTATCAGGCATTTTTTCAGGAAATGTGTGTTTTGCAAAAGTGTTCCTACAGCAGTTGAGGACCGCTGTAACAAGTAATTCATTTCTTGTAACAACAATTCTAAAGGTTATTACAATTTCGCAAAAATTATCTATGCGAGACGATCGCTACAAATTTATGATTTCAACAATAAATTTCAACAAATAAAAAATCGAATACCAAATCTACAAAACAAACGAGGTTGTCGTCGAACCGACCGGGCTACTACTTAGCGATTTACCAACGGCGAGAGACAGATTCTCTCGTCGAGCGGAAGGCTGATTTACTGCGATTTTTCGCATATGTCGCGACAAATTTATGAGGCGCCTTCAATCGTACACCGTTCAATCATACACTCGTTCGTTATAAAGGAAATAAATTGTACACCGCAAAAAATGTTACGCAAGTTCACAACTTCGTTCAACTGTACACAGCATATATCTAACACTTGCTTAATTCATAATAACCCTAGTAGGTCAAATGACCCTTGAAACCGACCGCGAAATGACTTATCGGGCTGCTAGAGCTGTTTTTTTTCCTTTTTTTAACTTATTTTACCTGTTTTACCGACGGAACTAGACAATTTTTCAGTTCTGACTTAATACTGTTAATATGCTACACATATGCGTCAGATCATGCAGGATTATAATATCGAAATAAACGCTTCGGTGTGCAGTCGAATTTTGATTGAAAACTTATAAGGAATTAAAAAAACCGAATATTATAGTTTGCGAAAGTGCGTGAACGTAGTGTCACGATTGACGCACAGGTGGCTCTGTATCGTGCCCTACATTCGTGCCATGTTCACCGGCTCTAATCACTCGTCGCAAGCCGATAGACTGAATGATCGCAGTTTACACTATGCGTGATTATCTTTTGGGTAAGCAACTTTCCAACGGTACTGGAATATTCGCAGAACTTCACAGAATCGGCATGCACGCCCTTTTGACCTATGCAAGATCTACAATTTTTTATATCCAACAAAACGGATGCTGTAAACATTTCAGCAGCCAGGTTGGTTTGCACGACAGTTTATAATATTTGATTTGCTTTATTTTTCGGAAGATTTCGACCGAAATTCGAGTGTACGCCGAATCGTTATTAATACAGTCCTGCTAAATTTGAGACATACGCGTCGCATAGTAACGATGAATAGTGAAAATTACGAAATCGCCAATTTTCGTCGGTAAAACAGGCAGCTCCAGCAGCCCCTTAAATAAACGACCGGTCGTTTTGTGCCGTTTTGGCGACCACCGTGCGACCAAAACAACGACCACTTTTTAGGTTTAGGGTTGGTCGTATTTCCTTTAACGATCCAAAAAAAGACCAGGGTGTTTACGGAGACGTTACCTTGGTCGGTTTTGGGTCGTTCAAGCAAAAGACGAATAAATCTAAACCGACAATTTATGGTTATCAAAACGGCACAAAACGACCGGTCGTTTTTTTGGTCGTAAGGTGGTCGTTTGACCTGCTAGGAAAACGAAACACCGCCATTGCCCTACACGACAAAAAGTTTACTTATTCAAAATGCAACACATTAGTAGGTCTACAACATTTCATTGTAACAATCGCCAAACGTTACAACGTTAAAACAACGTCCAATGTACTCCACATGTGTGAACTTACACGCGAGCAACCTTACACCGACGGTGAGAAAAGACAGCCTTCGAGAAGGGCGTTGGATAAGGGCCACTGTTATTCTGGAGGTAAGATGAAACACATGTCGGGTTACCATGTGATCAACAGTTAACAATTGATTCATCTTAATATAATATAATAAAACATCATATGTAGCCCTCGTTCTCACTTCCCATCATAGTTTCTAAGTTAGCTTGGTATTGTGAGGAGTCATCTCACGCCTCAGGAGTCCCGTCTTAGTTTTTCGCGGGTTGAACAGAAACACCTGGCGCTCTTCCGATTTTAGCGTGAAGACGTCATTTTGTGAGTTTCTCCTGCTCTGCAGCTTTCCCGAACTGCATATGGTAAAGGATAAAGGGTAACAATATATACTGTGAGTGCACCAGCGAATGGACGGACACCAGTGAATGGACGAAATCCCTTATATGCTTAATAAAAAAAAATGCTCGATCGAAAGTAAATGATTTGGTGATCAAAATTTAGAACAAAAAAAAAATGTTACCGTTGAAATTATTGCCGCAGGTATATGGATATTATTGACTATAGGAGCATTTTTATTCTTTTATATTTCGGAAGTTACTCGAGGCTACCAAACGACAATTGTTGCGGCGCCAGACTTTTGTGTAAAAAAAAGTGTTAGACTTAATTCTTGAGCGCAAGTGGTGCGATGAATAAATAAAGATATAACTGATTACTAATTCTATAATACATTTGTTCAATAAATTGTTGTACATATGCCGAAATTATCGATGTCCATTTACTGGCGCGATTTCCTAATTAGTCTCTCTCCAGTGAATAGACATGGAGAGAGGGCAGGAACATGAACGTGGCACATTCTTTTTTTCTTATTTTTTCTGAATTAGAAAATTGTTTACTAGTAGATAGTTTATTAATAAATTATTTAAGGCTGTGCCAAACAAATATTTAAAAGTTTAAAGTTAATTTGAGTCTGAGACTGAAAAGCTAATAAGCTAGGTTTTCTGCTATATCAGTATGATTATTAATAATATTAATATTATTTAAGGAAAAAACACTGTGATGCTTAAAATATAATATTTACCTCAAATGATTAAAAGAAATATTAAGGTATTGAGTTATTTTCCGGATATCTACGAACGATAGCCTGGACGGCGAATACGTGTCCATTCACTGGTGACTTGCCGTTCATTTAGTGGTCAATTTGTGCATTCACTCATATATTCGTATTTTTGTGATTTTATGTTTTATTTCCGTGGTGTTAGGTTTTAAAACAGTCGGCAATATTTTTTTCTCATAATCAGGATGATGTATTTTATCAACTGAACAGAGGTGAAAGGTGTGCATAGAATATTTTTATTTTGCGACTCTTTTAAAAACGACCAGCGGCTTAAACGTCTATTCACCGGTGCATTCACCCTATATATCCACACATACATTTCACATTTCAGATTATGAAAGAATAAATCCTAAAATTCACATAGAAAAAACCGAGGCTTTCGTTGACGAAGATATTAATGTCAATTGTACACTTGTAACGAGCGATCCGAAAATAAAGTGGACCGGTAATATAAGAGAACTAAATAATGCAACATGGACGATAAGAAAACATGGACTTAACAATCGAGTAACAAAAAGAAGATTTAACAAGGTTCTACATTATTCAACGAACAATACCAAAGTAGCAAAAGAAAACAAAAAAAAAACAATAATACATTAGTGATTACTTGCTGTTTGACCGAAGGAATAGTTCATCGATAATCATTCATGTAAAAATTAATTAGCAACACATTTATTTTCGTCGCCATTTATGATATTCCTCTTGTGCTTCACAGTGTTATTTTAAAGCTAACCTATTATATGCATTACACGGAGAAAATGCCGTGCGAACACTCGAGGAAAAAGATATTGGTCACGTAATCCAATCACGATGAAGAAATATCTTCATTGTCTTTCTGGTGGTCAGCGAGAATTCCATTGGAATATCACGGGAAGCAATAGCGCCTGAGCAGAGGGACACGGTAGCATTCCGTTTCTGTGTCGTTAAAAAAAGCTTAAGAACCTATACGTCGCTGTCCACCAATTTTTAATAACCTGCGATTCGTAGGTAATTAAAAATTACTTTAACCGTAAATGAAAATTTACATGTATTACAAATATGTGTGTTGCATGCAAAATAGTATTGTATAGTATCCGTAATGTAACTGATAATAGACTCTATATAATTATCCACTTTTCTTCACTGTCTAAATATATAGTAAACAAAAAGAACAAGTTCACCGCTACCATTGTGGTCTCATTTATCAACAATTCATTATCGCTTATACCATTTAAGTGAAAGTTCCTACTCACCCACGTGATTCCCCAGTGTTTATTGACGCGATTCTCGTTAATCGTAAATTATAAATAGACGTGCCATTCAAGATTTTCTGGCTTTTTACCGTTCTATTCAGTTCGCATTTATTCCGAATGGTAAGAAATGCCATTTCAGTTGTCCCAGTTATGCTCCAATGGACTACCATTAATAACGAATGGGAAAAAGTACCAGTTAAATTTTCCCGGGAGATTGCCATTGGCCTCCTACTGGTAACGAATGGGAAAATGTACTACTTAAAATTTTCCACAGATTTTCCATTAGGATCCCATTTATTACCTTTTGATACCATTCATTACCATTAAACACTTAATGGAAAATTGTGCCATGGTCTCGGCATTAATTTTCACGATTTTTTTCAACTGCATACAAAAATACGGAAATGATTGCATACAGCTCTGCATTATAATTTGCTGTGGTCTGTAGAAGGGAATGCTAAGTCTTGGTTTGCCAAACCCGAGACGATGTACACATTGTGTCGGGTGTGATTTCACGGGTAAAAGTCTCGCTGGTGAATGCGCACTGATGAAAAAAATTCGGGTGAATCAGGTAAAGATTTGGGCAGGGCATTGCAAATAAATATTTAACAGGCCGAACAAAATATTTTAATGTCTCAAAAATATTTTGGTAAAATCATGAAACAAATTGTTGAACCACACTGTTAAAAAAATTGTGAATTTCATGTATCAGACTGAAAGTTTGTATGCAAAAACTGATACATTAAATTTAATGTACAATTATGATGAAAAATTAATGTACTTTTTCATTGAAATAAAAGTAAATTATAAAAATTAAAGTACTTTCATAGTAAAATTAATGTAAACTATTAAAAATAAAGTATTTTCAATGTTTTTAAGACACTGAACATTAATTTTTTACCACAATTGTACATTAAATTTAATATATCAGTTTTTGCATAAAAACTTACAGTCCGGTACATTAAATTTCATACCAATTTTTTTACACCGTAACCAATCTTTTACCTGTACCAATAAAATATTGATTTAAACGGCTCTGCCCGAATGTTTAGTTAATTGAACTGTAGTTTTTATCAGTGCAAAGTATCAGCGACGTAGCTACAAAGATATATGGGAATGCCTGGCGCAGCGCGGCGTGGCACAACTCTGAATGGGCAACCGAATCAGCGAAACGCGAGAAATTAGTATGAAAAGAAGTGCGGACTGCCGTATATAAAATCCAAATGTAAACATTTGTTCAACGGTACTTAAATTTTATTGTCGAATGGAAATGTAATTCCACTTCGATAATTATTTCCACAGTGGAATGTTATGCCCTGCGATTTAGTGACCGATGGACCGACCGATCGTGAGTCACGCTTATTTTAGCAATTTTGTAAATTTACCGATAAAATAGTTAAAACTAAAATGATTAACACTAAAATAAAACACTATTCTATTGTATTCAATTCTAATTAAGATTCATAACTATACCGTCGATGTACAAGTAGCTTGTACGGCCTGTTCGAAATCTAACGATATCAATAACGAAATGAATAACAATAAATAAATAAATAAATTAATTGTAAATACGGTATGGAACGTACGTCAATTATAATGCCCCTTGAAATCTCAAAAGTACCATTGAAATGTCAAAGCCATGCCCATAAAATACCTCGCTGTCAATGCACAATTCCATAAAATCTATCGACTGATTTTGAGGAAAATGTATCTCACACGACATAACAACGTCGCTGTTAGATAAAACAGGGGATTCAAAATTGATTGATACTAAATTCTCTTTCTCTTCCAAAGAATAAATAAGCTTGACGATCTACAGACACCAAGTAATTATGTTCAATGTATTCATTTCTGTAATAGTAATTAAACATTTTCTTTAGACACAATTATAAAGTCCGCAAGTAATAGGGGAGCGAAGAGCACGTGTTACCAAATGAACGTGACAATACCTTGGAACTGAGCAAAGATTGATAACCAAAAACGGTAACTTCGTGGCGCACGCGTAGGCACCCAATCTAACGCGCATAAAATATATTAAGCCAAAGATTCACTACGTATATTACATGTACAATGCATGTAACACAATAATACCCCGTCGGTCGACGCGTTTCCATGCCCCGCGGGGCTTCTTTACAATGTACGTAACACAATAATCCCCCTTCTCGAAGAAGTGTACCTGAAGCATATGTGAGAAATGTTCAGTTTACTCCACAATTGTGTTTCACAATTGTGGGTTCTGGAACAAATTAGTAGTGTTTGATGAAATTTAAGAAAGTATTATGTTTTTTTATTTTTAGTTACTCAAAACGACTTGGTATGCGAAATTTTTATACATCTTTCACCATTTTTTGTACTTATGTAATATGATGTAATATGAAAACGAAATGTAATATAATATTTATATTTTTAGTGGTCAGAGTACTTTAGTTAATGCTAAATACATTATTCGTAACGCCAAATTAATTTAAACATCTCAAACGCAGTTGAATTGAATTTCAATTTCGAGGAAAAAGTAATAATAATAGAAATTGCAACATTTTTTGATTACTACAAATTCGAATAACCTCATATTTAAAAAAGTGAAAAAACATTTTTTTGTGTCGCCAATTTCGGTTCGAAAATCCCTGTTTTCTATCGTAAATGACGTAATGACAAAAAAAATATTATTAGTTTTACTATGCGACGTCGCTTCCGGTGACGAACCTGGATTTTCAAACCGGAAGTGAGGTCACAATGCCACGTTTCAATATTTCTCGGGAAAATTAACAAAGAGAAAAAAATCTCTTAAATTCCCTACAATTCAGTAGCAAAACAAACCTTGTATTGTGTACTTGGTCGACGATTGATCGGGGCAACGTTTAGCCCGATAAAAATCGAATCCCGTGCGCCGGGCGTAAAGCGACTCCACCTTATATCTTCGCGGGGCGCCGGGGGCCGGGGGAGGGGGTCTCGTACGGCCACCTATCGGGTAATCGGATCACGAGCTAAACATATTTCAATGCTCGAAGGGTAATATTCCGTGGATATAGCTCAGAGATGAAGTGGTTTATAGATATACCGCAAACCGTTCATTGTACGCGTATGCATGGACGATAGGCGATGATAAAAACGTCGAGTCGCCCTGGCGGGGATTCTGTAGCAGGGAAGAAATTCTGCGCGATTTTCCCATCGTCTATTGAGGGGGGGGGGGGGGGGGGGGGGGGGGGGGGCTTTACAGCCGATTGTTTCGATGCCCGGGCAGCGAGGTTCGCCGGGAGGTTTTGAGGATGGAACGGGTCGACTCCAATGATCTGGAATAGTACGAGACGTACATGCGGAAAGGGGAAAATCGAACGATCGTCGGTCGTGGCGGGCGGCGGGGTCGGCTTACGTGCGGGAGGGAGGAAGCGATCGAAGAGAAGAAGTACGGAGAAAGAACGGGAACGAAGCTCCGGCGAGGCACGGGACTCTCTGTCTCCGTGCGAGCAATGCAGCGCGGTGAATCGCCGGTACGAGCGAGGGAGGATTCGGATAACCGTGAAGGCGAGAGGAAAGTCCGCGGAGGGTCGAAGGCCCCGCGGGGCATGGAAAAGCGTCGACCGACGGAAGCGAACGGGAGAGAAAAGAGACCGTGCAGGCGAGAATGGGCACGGATGAGGGAGAATTCACAATACTGGGCCTTTACTCCCCCATTGGTTATGGATCCTTACGGGCGTTTAATCCGTAATGGCTCGAACGTACGTGACCTGACTCCGATAAAAGGCGCGGAGGGGCCAACTCCACTATATAGGAACACGAAGGCTATGGCCGGAGAAAAAAAAAACACCTCCCGGAAAGCCGGTGGCTCGAGGACTTGTAATGCACGCGGCTCTCGTGGTTTTCCTTTCTCTCCATTCCTGTATAGGAGGGGGTGGGGACTTTGAGTTTTTTCTGCTTTTCTGCAGCACGAGGGGATTGTGCTGCCTATAGTGATCTTCGCCAGCGGCTCGTTCCACCGCCCTCGAACAGTCGAATGAAGTTGAAGGAACGATGAAAAAAAAAGGGAGAAAAATCGTCGTTTCAAGGTAAACGGTGCTGACGCGTAGAAATTGCTCCCCTCCGTTGCCCCGTTACAGCGAGTACAACGGGCATTAAGCGCAGGAAGCGCAACGGGCGCGCGTGCGCAGTGCGCGCTACTTTGGCTCCGGCGAACTTCCTGATCTCGAGACAATTCGGAATATATCTTGGCAACGGAGTCTATCCCGCTGTTCGACGAAAACTTTCGCGTAAAACTTATCGCCGAGCGAGGCCGGCCCTCCGAATTGTGGATATTCCGTAAGTAGTTTCATCCGAGTTTCTCGGTTACATATTGGCGGACGTTGCAGCGAACCGTGGCGGGTTTCAACGGGCTCTTGTATATCTGTGTGGCGCGCATTCGCCGATCCTCGCAGGGCGGCGGGTTTTTTTCCCGGGACAATTCAATCGAGCTGCGAGGACTCCGGGAAGCGATGATTAAGTCCGTAGAAGTCGATTCGTCCCGGATTGGATTCGGGCTCCGGTTACCGAGTGATTTCCCACGAAACTGTCCCCACCTCGTTAACTCTTTCTCGACAACTTTACTCGTTTTCTTCATTCAAAAAAAAAAAGATTTTTTTTTGGTGTCCGGTAGCGAGCCGGAGACACTGCGGCGCCTTTCCTTCCGCCTTCCCGTCCGTCCCCGCGCCGGCTCCACTTCAGTGCAGTTTCTTCTTTTTTTTTATTCCTCCCTGGATCGCCGGGTAAAAACGTTCTTGTAACCGAGGTGGAGGATACGAGACGGTTCGCTGCGAGAGGTTGGACGACGTGTATGAGCCCTTGCTCTTCTTGTTGCCGAAACTTCGTGCTTCTTCTTCTCGTCTCTCCGTACCGTTTCTTCTCGTCGAGCGGATAGCGGAGACCGTTCTTTATTGGTGTTCCGATTTCTGTCACTGGTGAAATAGTGGGGTCGTGCGCGTGGAACGGATGTAGGAAGAACGGTTAACAGGATATAGTGGCACGTTGGGTCAGGGATGAGGAAACTCCATCCCCCTCTCAGTCTATTCCCCTATCTCTGTCCATCGTGACTTCGCTCGTCCGCGAGCAACCGACTCCCGGAGATCGATAAATACCCCGCACGAACACGAAAATTGGGACACGGGGTCGAACGAGCGAGCGGTTTCACGCGCTTCCATTCCCCCCAATCTCTCATCCTTATCCCCTTATCGCTGCAACCATTTCCACTCGCTCACACACAAGCGGTCTCAAGCTGCACTCCGGTACCGAGCATGCACTGCCCTTATCAGTCGCCTCGAGTCCTACCGACCGAGTCTCGTTTCGAAGATTAATTTTTGTTTGTTGTATATAAATGAATAATAGATTAATAATAGATGGATAATAAATAAATAATAAATAAATAATAAATATAAATAATAAATAAATAATAAATAAATAATAAATAAATAATAAATAAATAATAAATAAATAATAAATAAATAATAAATAAATAATAAATAAATAATAAAATTGGTTTGGTTTTGGTTTTTGGTGGAGCGATACGAGCACTCAGTCCTGCTGGACCATTGGTACTCGGGCCTTGTGGAGAACTCGCAATGCCCAAATTATCCACGTTGTGTTCCTCAGACGCGGAACACAACCGACAGGCGTTGTTCGGGTCTTTCTTGACTTGACACCTTTCTTCGTAGAGATTACTGGTTACACTGCGTACCATGGTCAGTCCCCCGTCCCCCAGTAGGCCTTCTTTGCGAGAGCCCAGGGTATCATTCCCCCCTGTTCCCAGCGCCCCCATGCTGGGATTGCCGGTAGCCAGGGTGTCATTACCTCGTCCCCCGTCCCCCAGCATCCCTATCTGTAGTCAAGGTAGGGAAACATGGTCGGCCTCCTCAGAGCTCCAGGTTAAGGAGGCAAGGCTCAAAGTATTCTAGGATAGTCGCCTGGCATACCTAGAAGCATCGTTATGACGCACCATACCCCGGTGCCATGAAGCCCTAACACGATAGCTTACACTCTGGCCAGGGATAGCTATTGCGGAGCGTCGAGTCCGATACACACAGACTCGGCGTCCCGGGCGATGGGTACGCTACGTCCCCTTCGCCGATTCGGTCACAGGTTCGATTCCCGACGACGGACTTTCGTCGCGTCTCACCGAGAATGAAAACAATGGAGTACAGCTATATACATCCGACACTCACACTTGGAGTTACC
>JAPYZD010004814.1:0-15545 GCA_030522725.1 Ichneumoninae sp. B BG-2022a | reverse complement strand
GCACCTCTTAGAATTTTTTGCTAGAGACCACCTTTCGCGAGGTTCAATTTGAGATCGAAATCTAGACTTTAAAAAAGTGGGAGCAAAATAAATAAAAAATGTCATTTTTGTGAAACACCCTAGTGAGTATCTGTGAGTATCTGTGCGTATCTATGAGTGTTTGTGAGTACAGTATGAGTACCTGTGAGTATCCGCGAATATCTGTGAATATCTGTGAATGATTGTGCGAGTGTGGAACCCTGTGCATTGAATATTAATACTGAATTAACTAATGACTAATATGAAAATTTATAACGTATTGATCGAATGGCGAATACAGAAACCCATTGCGTCGGTTATGGTATCAACTATGACTTCATAAAATGTTGAAGCCATTTTTTTTTACATTTACTAACAACTATGGTACTATGGTGTTAATGTATATGCGATCGATATGTGTGATTAGATAAACCACAAACGTGTTATACAGCGAAGAAAAATCGCTTTGCGGCGATGTAAATTCGAAGTCAAATTTAAAAAACGATAACTACTTAAATTTTGGTCGTATCAGAATGATGTTTTGTAGTTTTGTAGGTAAACTTATTCTCTTTAAGATTCTGTCTAATGTTCGTCCATTCTATACGAACATTGGCAATCCCTAAACTGGAGACATTGACTTCTTATGTGTTAATCAAATGGGAGATATACGAAAATCGATTGCGCCACCTCTTTAAAAAATCGCACACCATTCCTCACCGGTTTCATGAGGTGCGAAGTAAACGAAAAAACTTTTTTCATCACTCGGTGCGGAAATGGCCACTTTTCCGCCCGCGTCGCGTGCGTAAAACCGCAATTTTCGCACCTTGTGATGAAAAATTTCGTACAACCCTCGTACGAAACACTTTTTCTAACTCGTGGAGTAATGTACTATTTATGAAGGGAGTCTCGCTGCGCGCTGACTTCGCATAAGTTCGACAACAATAAGAGAAAATTGTAGCTACTTCTTGATGGTGTAAAAATCTGAAAAAACCATGTATACTAAAGGTACTGAGAAGATTAATTTTGCATAATAATAATTTCAAGATGTTATTAACAAATTCATCAAAAAATTAATCCGTTAACAAATTACCCGGCAACAAAACTTTTTTTTTATGAAAATGATTCGTTTATTTTTCTAAATACGGATGAATTTTTTCAGATTTTTAAGTAATCGTTGATTTTTATTCTATAAAAAAATAAAAAATCAACGATTACCCAAAAATCTGAAAAAATCCATACATATTCAGAAAAATAAACGAATCATTTTCATACGAAAAAAGTTTTGTTGCAGGGTAATTTGTTAACCAATTAATTTTTTGATGAATTTGTTAATAACATTTTGCAATTATTATTATGCAAAGTTAATCTTCTCAGTACCTTTAGACTACATGATTTTTTAGATTTTTACACCATCAAGAACTACTTGTAATTTCCTCTTATTGTTGTCGAACTTATGCGAAGTCAGCGCGCAGCGAGACTCCCTCCTTAATACAGTCTAATGAGTAGGGTAGACCGGACCAAAACGGGGACGCTAAGCAATAAAACCTGCTACAAAGATACTGAAAACATAGATCCATTGATTTTTGAACCAAAATTGTATTGGCACCGGTTTTGAAAGGATATTAAAAAAAAAACCATCTGGGGCAAAACGGGGTACCCTTCGATTTGACTTGCGGCAACTTTTGTTAGCGTCATTATTACCCTATTTTTTCCACGTCGATATGATATTTCACGTCCCCATTTTGCTCCGATTTCCGTCGTTTGTTGGCTATCATGAATCGATTTATTCGATAATTTTGGGTACCCCATTTTGCCCCACGTCGATATGACATTTCATATCACCGTTTTGCCCCGGTTTCCCCTCATAGATACTGATATGAGTATCTATGAGTATGTGTGGGTATCTGAATATCGATGTGAGTGTTCAATCGACATGAACTTTATTATTATGTAGATTTGTTTATAATTGACACGATTTTATTCCAAATCGGGCCTTTTGCGTACCGTTGAGGATTTCAAGTTTTGATGACCGTGCAACTGTACGGTGAATACCCCGTGGCCCATGGGATCTAGTACGAAATACGAGTCGTCAGCGAATGCGGAATCCTTCGGAGGTTTCGTGAAAATCGAATTAAGGGAGTGACAATAACCCTGCATCGACCGGAGAGGATGAAATATCTGGCAACAATTCACCTTCACGTCGTTCCACTCGCAAAACTCGAATGTCTCTTCGCACGGTATTAGAATCTTAAAAAAACAGTTGTTACCTTCAATGAAAAAAAAATTGTTCTTGCGCCGATATTGTATTCGTTATAGGGGAGAGCGGGGCAAAATGGGGCGACGGGGCAAAACGGGGTTTTTGGGCAAAACTAAATTTTCCAATCATTTTTGGATCGGACGAGGTGGCAAGACTGGGCAGAAAAGCCTGATATATCTGATAGGGCGAATTCGGGCATCAAAAAATTATTGGAAAATGACGTTTTGCCAAAAACCCCGTTTTGCCCCGCTCTACCCTAATTATACCGTTTCAGCAAGTTCCTGAAACGCCGGGCCATCAAGCGGCCCTTCCAAGCCGGGTTGATGACCTAAAGATTTTACGTTCAGCAGTTTCGAGGCCATACCGTTTGGCCATGTCCTGGAAAATAATTACATGCGCTTGGTTTCAGTTGCGTTATCGGAGTATGTATTCATCTCTTAGTTACTAATTTTTCTTTTAATTATCAGATATAAATCGAATCAGATTTCACGTGTGTACTTCTGCGCAAAGGGAGGGCTTCTGTAAGAGAAGGTATAGCACACGTGTATGGACGGTAGTTCTGCCTTCCAATTCAGATAATTCGTCTCTACGGTCGTAGCGACCGGATAGTCGGAAAATTCGGCGAACACTCCGGAAACCATGACGATGCAACCCCACCAGCTCAGGCCGCAACAGATAATCCAGAAGATACTATAAAATAAACAATTATAATGCATCTTATATCGTTCGTTCCTTAATCGATGTGTTTCTTCGCTAGCTGCTATCGGAATACATTCCAGGGAACAATTTTTAAAAATCTCTAACGTCATTTCCGGTTTGAAAACTTTCCCTTTAAAAACGGAAATTCCAATTTTCAACTTTCATAAGAAAGCCATACGATAATTTCTGTTTTCAACTTTTATGAGAAAGCGATATGAAAATGTTAATTTTTAGCGCTTTTCAACGTGAACGACGTGTTAAACTTTTGTGCAAAAAGGTCATTCAGGCTCAACGCGTAAAAATGTACCAACGTCGCGCTTCACTTTGTCGGATCTGTTCCGGAGCGTAAAAATACATGGAATTATGCGCTCCTGAGTTTTTTTTTATTGAAAAATCATTTGGACAGATCCTTAGTCATTAGATAGAAAAATGTTGTAACATTTTTCTATCTAATGACCGAATGGTTCTTAAAAAATATTCATTTTATTTGTTGATAACAAACGATTAAGATCGTTTTCTTTTCGTTTCGACGAAAAACGACCTTAATCGCTTGTCATTAACAAATAAATGAACTTTTTTTTTCATCGCCTGGTCATTAGATAGAAAATGTTAAAATCAAGGATCTGTCCAAATTTCAACTCAATAGAAGACATAGATTTTGAGATACGACGTCCGTTGTTGATTGATATTTTTCAATAAAACAAACTCAAATATTTTCACAGAATACTTCATAATATTATTTCCGTATATTTCAGAAAAATCGTCATATTTCAAAGATTAAAAGTATCTGTGAAATATTTAAAAGATTAAAAATATTTGTGCAATATTACAAAAATTAAAAATATTTCTAAAATATTTCGAAAATTAAATATATTTCTGAAATATTTCAAAAATTAAAAACATTTCTGAAATATTTCAAAAATGAAAAACATTTCTGAAATATTTCAAAAATTGAAAATATTTCTAAAATGTTTTCGAATAATAATTTTATATGGAAGGTGACCCAGAGATACGTTTACGTTTCGCGTTTGTGACAGTGTTATATTAACTACCAAAGTTTAAAAATCATGTACCGTTCCGTCCAATGTCGACCGTCCTCCACGAGATACCTCACTCCGTGTACGCTGCTGTTCTCCAGATATCTCTTCAGCCATTTCCACACAGACCACGCCAAGTGTTTCTTCCCTCGAATTTTAAAAAATTTTCCAAGCTCGACCATTCTCGCGAACAATCGTTCTACCAGTGTGACGCAACGAAGATTAAAACAAACCAGGCACTTCCATGCGGCCTCGATCGATTCCGAGCCCTCTGAATAATTAAGTCCGACACCGAGGCTGAATCGAAAAATTGCATGTCGCTCGCTAATTGTTTAAGATCTCGAGATTATAAAAATTGATTTTTCCCGCCTTAATGTCATCAATAATTAAAAAAATACCTCGAATCCACGTCTCGATAGTATCGATAGCCGTCACACCACACACTCCCTCTCGATTATTCTCGAGATTTTTTTTCCCCTTTTTGTCTTTTCGGTCCTTGCTGAGAGAGAGCGCGGTCAGCCCGACGACGACACTGGCGCACGAGGGATATGTTTCACACGGCATCTCGTTAACAATCCTCCTTTGAATAGGAGAATTCGTACGTCGGTTAATCGCAATCGTCGTCGCTCGATTATTGTAGTTAAAACAACAGAGGGATAACAAGTTGTTTAAGTGGCGTCACTGCTGGACGGCCGCCCGATTTATCGACACTGTTGAATTCATTGTAATAATAGGTACGAACATAAATAATAACGTGATAATGGCGCTAAACCCGTCGTACGAGGCGATCGGCAAGGGTTTCGTTCAGCAGTATTATGCGCTATTCGACGACCCAGCGCAGAGGCCGAGTCTCATTAACATGTACAATGTAAGTCCATCGAAATTTTTCCGAACCGCAAACGACGATGATAATCTTACATCGTGCACTCTTCTCGTTTCATCTCTTCGAACATCCGCTCCGCGGACCATAACCTTCAATCGGCTAAATCGACGTTTCATTCGCACACTCTTGCAGACGGAGTCGTCGTTCATGTCGTTCGAGGGCATACAGATTCAGGGTGCCATCAAGATAATGGAAAAATTGACTGCAAGTATTACGATGCGAAAATCATCGATTTTTTTGTTTTTGAGGTAGATTGTGTTTTTCTTTTTTTTTTTTTTTCTTAATGTGATTTTGGTCTCCACCTTTTTTCAGAGCTTGAGTTTCCAAAAGATCAATCGGGTGATAACGGCTGTAGACTCCCAACCGATGTTCGACGGAGGTGTCCTCATCAACGTGCTCGGAAGGTTGCAGGTGAGAATCGCTTCGAGTCCGCAGCAGTTTTTAGTTCATGCTCGACCAATGATCGGGAATAGTCGGGCAATATTTCTAATCGAGTTTACTCCAATAGAGAAACAAAATTTGAATAATCATTCGTTATAGTTAGCACGGTAGGAATTCACAATTGATCGAAACATGATGTCGAAAGTCAGTTTTTTAATACCAATTCTGGTTTTTATCGAAGATGTAAGTTTATATTTTTGGTGGCGAAAACAGAACACTTTTTTTCATTCTCTTTTTAGTGGCCTATGTAACGGAAAATAGGAAAAATATTTTTATCCAATGCAGAATTAAAACAATAATTTTTATTATATTTAGCACGGTAGAAATTCTCCATTGATCCAAACAGGGCATTGAAAATCGTTTTTTTTAAACCTATTCAGTTTGTATCAAAGCTGTTAGTTTTTGTTTTTGTCAGGGACAGCGGAACACTTTTTTTTGCACATTTACATTTGTACAACTCACAACTCTACTGTATTAAAACTCTACAAAAATCTCTACCAGATAGTAAAAAAAACCTACTGGACTTGAAATAAAACTTACTGGAATTGTAATAAAACTCTACCGGAATACAAGGCTACATTGTATTTCCGGTAGAGTTTTATTTTCATTCCAGTAGAGTTTTATTTTCATTCCAGTAGAGTTTTATTTCAAGTCCGGTAGTTTTTTTTACTTTCTCATAGAGATTTTGGTAGAGTTCTAAGACGGTTGACTTATAATATGGTAAAGATGTTTTCTGGTCAAGTTGTAATCTGGTGGAGTTGTGAGTGGTAGAGATGTAAATGCGCCGTTTATTTCACTATTTCTCAGTGCTCTGCATGACGAAAAATAAGGAATATTATTGTATCCAACGCAGTTTCATTCTCGTAGGCCATTGACGCGATTTGTAAAATTTGATGAATTTATGAGCCATACAGATATGAATTGACTGGACTGCAGTTGCGAAGATAAATCACTATTGGTCGTCTATCTCTCTGCATTTGTCTTAGATCTTAAAAAATTCAAAAAAAAAAAAAGTAAAAAAACGCAAAAGATAAAAACACTAAGTCGCTGATTGTTGATGGGTTGGGCAGACCGACGAGGATCAGCCCCACGCGTACACGCAGACATTTGTCCTGAAGCCGATCGGCACAAGCTTTTTCGTGCAGCACGACATCTTCAGACTCGCGCTGCACAACAGTGTCTAAGGGCGGTGTTAACCGAGAGCGGTGTCGATCGTCGGGCGATCTTCATAAAATCCCGCGGTAAAGCCAGGCAAGCACAGCCACCCTCTCTCGAATCCTTCCGCTCTAATAGCTTCTTCTTATTATTTTTTTTCGTTTAATTCTCGGCTCGGCGTAGTATGAACGATCTAATAAATTGATCAGTTAAATGCACAAAATCCTTGACCCGTTGCCGGAGCGACTAATGCAATGGAATTAATGAATTTATTACGATTTATCCGTGCTACTTTCCGAGCTCGGATCGTCAGCCTGCAGCTTAGAAATTTTTACCTCGTGACGTTTTCGTGACTCACACAACTCGTATCAGTAGAATATGCAAACTAACCGATGTGATTAACTGATCGATTGTCTAATTTAATTTTGGCGCACGAGTTTCCTTCTAACACGCAATCTTTTCAATACCGAGCTTTTACGGAGATTTTGTGCACGTTCGTTCCCAGACCTCCCGCCGCCCCCCAGAACGCTCTAATCCTTACGTTTTACGAAAAGAAAAAAAAAATTAGACAATCAGAGACTTATATTTATACGATTTAATAGTTTAAAGATCGTTTGAATTTTTTGAGGATACCTTTGCGACGTAACATTGTTGTTTCGTTATGATTACAGGCGGACGACGATCCACCGCATCCCTTCTCGCAGGTATTCGTGCTGAAGCCACTGGCAAACTCGTTCTTCTGTCAGCACGACGTCTTCCGCCTCGGTATT
Source organism: Ichneumoninae sp. B BG-2022a (assembly GCA_030522725.1). Taxonomy (NCBI): domain Eukaryota; kingdom Metazoa; phylum Arthropoda; class Insecta; order Hymenoptera; family Ichneumonidae; species Ichneumoninae sp. B BG-2022a. Next base: position 8,285 of record JAPYZD010004814.1, on the reverse strand, counting down.
CACAATACCGCGTAAGCGCGAAGGGTTTTCAAATGAAAACTCGAAGAAAGACAAAACGCCGGGTTAACAACTAGGAATAACACAACCGTTACAGTTAACCGAGCCACGGCGACTCACGCATCCGCAAAGACCGTTGTTTCCTTCTTTTAAATTTTTTTTCATTTTTTTTTAATCCCCACGTCAGACATTCAAACGAGTGAGCTTAAATCTTCTTCTACGCTCTAATTATTCGCTGTAGATTGTACCTATATTCGCTCCACATTTTTGACTAGATACGAGTCGTTTTTATACGAAAAAGAAAACGGAAAAGAACAAAACGAAAGATAACAAACGCTTATATACCGTGGACCGTTGATACACGATAATAAAGATAAACACACAGTTTCAATAATAATTCTTGGCTGCTTATTCTCTCAGTCGTTAACGAGCTTGGAAGGTACGTCGATCAGAGATCGAGCAACGATTGAGTGAAACATTTTTTTTTTTGTTTTCTTCAATTACGATACTCGAGAAAGCACTCAAATTTTTTTAATTCACTCAATGGTCGCGCGCATTCCCGTCGCTCGATAGAGCCGATTGTTTTCTTCTTCATTTCTGTTCGACAGAACCGAGTTTTGCTCGTCGCAAGGATAAATAACAATGAATTAATCGAATTGGTAGAACACGCGTCCAGAGAAAAAAATTCTCTAGAGGCACAAAACAGTACGTACGACACGTGAATCATCGTGAATGGACGATGCGCTTTATCGCTGACAAAACTGTGGCACAATATCCCTCGAGCGATACAAATCATCACGCGCAACGAATAATTTTAACGTATGTAAAATATTTTATAATTAACTCGATGCTCTGTATTTTTGTAATTTAAAGGTTGGATGTTAAATACAATGTATGCATCTGATCACGAGATTAACGGCGGAGAATTTCGTTGCGACGGTGGAGTGAGAAATGTTTTTCGGGAAGTGAGAGATCACCTTGGGTTCACAATATTTTAATTACATATTTGTACAAGAGACGTCGTCACTTAATTAAGCACAGTTAGACACGTGAGATCTTACTTAAAATCGAGAAATAGTCGTAGAGAAAGAGTTACAAGTTGCCACGCTTCTCCTGCTCGGCCTCGATCGCCTGGAACAGAGCCTGGAAGTTTCCGGCTCCGAAACCCTGGAATGAGAAAAAAAAATACAAACTTCCAGTCTACACAGTCGTGACAAAAAAAACCTAAAAAAGGGTTGAAAAAAATTACAAAAAATCTCAAAAATACATGTCGATCCACTGAGCATCTGGTGAAAATTTTGTAGTTTTAGAGTCCTTTAGGAAAAAGATTGTTTCAACTACACAACTAAAACTGTGAATTTCGACTCACATTGTGATTTCTGCGTTGAATTATCTCGATGAACAGTGTCGGGCGATCCTGAACGTTTCTCGAGAATATCTGCAGCAGATATCCTTTCTCGTCGAAGTCAATGAGAATCTTGAGCTTCTGAAGGACGGCTATGTTCTCGATGATCTTCGTTGGACTTCCGGCGAGTCTTTGACGAAGCATGTCGTAATAGGTGTCGGGAACGTTGAGAAACTCGAGACCGCGAGCACGGAGATTAGTAACGGCCTCGATTATATCGTGAGTATTCAGCGCAATGTGTTGTATCCCCGCACCGCCGTAATACTCGACGAATTCTTGTATCTGCGAACGTTTTTTTCCAGGCGCTGGCTCGTTTATCGGAATCTTCACGGTCTCCTGCCAATTCGTCATCACGATCGAACGGAGGGCCGAGAACTCTGTGTGCAGCTGCGTGTCGTCCACCGACCAGAATCTGTGGAACTGGAGGATGTCCTCGTACCTGAACGAACACAATTAATTTGAATTAATTAGTTAATTTGAATTAATTAATTAATTTGAATTAATTAATTAATTTGAATTAATTAATTAATTTGAATTAATTAATTAATTTGAATTAATTAATTAATTTGAATTAATTAATTAATTGATTGATTGATTGATTAATCGAAGCTGATGTGTTTTACCATTTGGCGACTGGTTCCATTTCGTGGTCGGGTTGATTGCCGACGCAATGATCGATAAAGTCCAACTGGGTGTTTGGCCTAGAAAAAAAAAATAAAATCAAGTGGAGCACAAAGTTTGCGTAGGCGGAAAAAGACCGAAGGAAACAGAGGACCGCGGAAAAAAACGCTGGCGCATAAAGAGGCCACGGAAAAAATGCTGGCGGATAAAGAGGCCGCGGAACAAGTTTTTCCTGGAGAATATTATGAATACCATAGCATGATATCAGGAAAAAGAACCGAAGAATAAAGAGTCGCTGTGAATAGAGTCAACAGAAAAAAAAACCTACGGAAAAAACGCTAGCTATAAAAATTAAAAGCTTGATAACGTATTAAGCTATAAAAAACGCTTGAAAACGTAGGATTCTAGAATTATGTAGCAAATGGATAGTATTTTTTTTACGTCATGGAAGTGGTTAAGTGTGATTTGATTTTCGTGTTTTGGAGATTTCATATTCAGCAAGAATAAAAAGAATGTGCGGCCTGTTTTCCACGCGTTTTTTTCCGCGGTTTAAAAATTTTAAGTAGTCCTTGCGAATGGTGTTCACTTAGCATAAGTTTCGGAGAAATGCGAGGGAATTGCAAACACTTCTGGATGGTATAAAAATCTGACAAAAATCAAACACATTAAAGGTGCTGAAAAGATTAATCTTGCATAATAACAATTCCAAAATGTTATTAACAAATTAATGAAAAATAAAATTGTTTGACAAATCTCCCGGAAACCTAACTTTTTTAAAAACTGAAAATGATGAATGTATCTTTTCAAATTTTTTAATTCACTTTGATTTTTTTTCTTTTTATATGGGAAAAATATGTAGAAAATCCCGAAATTTAAAGTGAATTCAAAAATCTGAAAAAATTCATACGTATTCAGAAAAATGAACGAATCGTTATCATTAAAAAAAAAGTTAGGTTTTCGGAAAATTTGTTGAACAATTCTATTTGTCATCAAATTGTTAATGACATTTTGGAATTATTATTATGCAAAATTAACCTTTTCAGCACCTTTAATATGCTTGATTTTGTTAGATTTTAATACCATTGAGAAGTGTTTGCAATTCCCTCTCATTTCTCCGAAACTTATTCTCCAAAACACCATTCGCAAGGACTACCTTAAGGGTTCAACGAATTCCAGTGGACTTACAAGAGTCTCGATATCGGATCCGGATTGGCATCGACATAGCCGGGCAGAAAACGGCTTTTGGAGTAACTCGTCCTGTCGACAAATGTGTGCAGAGTTTCGCCGAACTGCAAGAAGAAAACAATCGCTGCATGAAGAAAAGGTTCGATCGACGACAAATCGAGGAAGAATTCGAGGAAGAAATTGATCGAGGAAGAAATTGATCGAGGAAGAAATTGATCGAGGAAGAAATTGATCGAGGAAGAAATTGATCGAGGAAGAAATTGATCGAAGAAGAAATTGATCGAGGAAGAAATTGATCGACGAAGAAATTAATCGATGAACGATCTACGTACGGTCTGCACAGTGGCCATCCTGACGACTCCGTACTCGTCTCTCTCCTCCCATATGTCTCGGACGATTTTGGCTCCCCGTTCCTTGGCGACTCTGACGATGATGTCAATATCCTCGACGGTGAAGGCAACGTCTCTGACTCCGTCGCCGTGGCGCGCAAGATGACTGGACATCTGCGCCTGATCCGGCTCGTAGGCCGACTCGAAGACGAAGATAATCTTGTTCTGCTTAACGGCGTGAGAAGCGAACTCCCTGGATCCGGTCTCCAAGCCGCGATAGCCCAACGGCTCGAAGCCGAATCTGCTTGTGTAGAAACTCGCAGCCTGGAATCGAATCGACGAAGATATAGCGATGAAGATCTATACGAGAAATCGGTGAAGCAAGGATCAAGAGCGATCGACGACTCACCTGCTTCGCATTGCCGACCCAAAGCTTGATGTGATCGAAGCTCAGAAAATTTCCACCAACAGGCTGAAATCACGAAGGTTGAATTAAATTTAAAAAATTACTAATTATTATTAAAAATTACCAATTATTTTAAAAAATGTCTAATTATTTTAAAAAATTACCAATTATTTAAAAAAATTACTAATTATTTTAAAAAATTACTAATTATTTTAAAAAATTACTAATTATTTTTAAAAATTACTAATTATTTAAAAAAATTACTAATTATTTTTAAAAAATTACTAATTACTTTAAAAAATTACTAATATTAATTGCAATAAAAAAATTGAAATTCGGAGTGCTCTGGGACACAAAAATATCATCGGGCACAAATGATTTGAAGCTTTGGGGACGTTTACCTTCGGGCCTTTATCGGTGTAGGTAGTCTGCAATAAAACGAAAAAGCATTATTAGTAAAAAAAAAATAATAATATTAAAATACCGTTAAATTCAAGGATTTGGCTTACCATCCTGGATCTTTGTGGATCTCGATAAAAAAATAAAATAACCGGAGAACAAACTTCACTGAAAAGTTATCACTGCGCAAATCGCTTCGAACTTTTGAGAACACTGAGCGTTGCAGGTCGCGAGATTTTCTATTTAAGTGAGAGTCGGACAGAGAGAGGACCGCGCCGAGTCCCGATTGGTCAGACGGTGGAGGCTTGTTTACCAAACGAGTCTCCAACTATTAAGGATCGTAAATTAAAAAGGTATACGTTAATCGGCTCGTGTATAGCCGGTTCTAAACGACGGACACGACACGGCTGGCTGATCGCCGCATGTTTTGGAAGCTGGAGGCTCGTCTCTGGATCTTTCCGTAAAAGCCTGCAACATTCTCGGGCCTCGGGCCTTCCACATGAAATTCCAATCGGTCCGCGAGTCTCGTGACTCTGCACATAATTTCTTAAGAACTGTAAATTATACTGCATGTTCTCTTGCTTCGTTTATACGATAAACGTATCGTAACGTAGATGAAGGAAAATCTATGCAGAAGAAGGAAATTGTACATAGAAGAAGAAAATTCTACATGGAAGAAGAAAATTCCGTAAAAGCCTCCAAGATTTTCAGGCCTCGGAACTTCCATGCGGAATTCCAATCGGTCCATGAGTCTCTTGACTCTGCACATAATGTCTTAAGAATTAGAAGTTATACTGCATATTCTTTTGCTCCGTTCGTGCGATATGTTATTGTAAAGTAGAAGGAAATTCTACATAGAAGAAAATTCTACATAGAAGAAGGAAATTCTACATAGAAGAAGGAAATTCTACATATAGAAGAAGGAAACTCCGTAAAAGCGTCCAACCTTTTCAGGCCTCGGACCTTCCATATGAAATTCCAATCGGTCCATGAGTCTCGTGACTTTGCACATAATTTCTTACGAATTAGAAATTATACTGCATATTCTTATGCTCCGTTCGTGCGATGTTATCGTAACGTAGAAGAAGGGAAATCTATGTAGAAGAAAGAAATTCTACATAGAAGAAGGAAATTCTACATATATAAGAAGGAAACTCTGTAAAAGCGTCCAACCTTTTCAGGCCTCGGACTTTCCATGCAGAATTCCAATCGGGCCATGAGTCTCGTGACTCTGCATATAATTTCTTAAGAATTAAAAATTATACTGCATATTTTGCTCCGATCGTGCGACATGTTATCGTAACGCAGAAGAAAATCTATGTAGAAGGAAAAAATCTATGTAGAACAAGGAAATTCTACATAGCAGAAAGAAACTCCGTAAAAGCGTCCAACCTTTTCAGGCCTCGGACCTTCCATACGAAATTCCAATCGGTCCACGAGTCTCTGCAGATAATTTTTTAAGATAAATTATACTGCATATTCTTTTTCTCCTTTCGTGCGATACACTATCGTAACGTCGAAGAAGAGAATTCCATGCAGAAATCCAATCAATCCGCGAGTTTCGTGACTCTGCAGATAGTCCTTTAAGAATTACAAATTACACTACATATTCCTTTGCTCCGTTTGTAAAATATCATAACGTAAAAGTACAAAATTTCTCGAATGACTTCGATATTTCCTGTACTATATAAAATCATAGTTGTTTTTACAAATTATCGCATTGGAATGTTATAAACAACGTGTTTGCGTGTCGCGAGTTTTATGAATGTTTAGTGTACACAGTAACGCCACTCCAAGGATTCTCTCATCTGTCGTTATCAAGATGATTGCCTCGTGTAATTTCTTTTTCAAGATTCGCATCCACAGCCGATCGGTCATAAACAGTTTGTCAATTTACGGAAATGTTTCCGCATATTGAAAAAAAGCGAGAAGACGACGCGTGTAAATCAAGCGTCGTCATTCACAGAAATTCTGTTTCCACAGATTGAAAACGGCGCCATGTGACGAAACGCGTACATCAAGCGCAGTTGGAGTGAGAGGTGTTTGCCTTGTGTGATTTGTTTTTCACGGTTTGCATTCAGAGCCGATCGAACATAAAAAGTTTTTCAATTCACGGAAATGTTTCCGCATAATGAAAAAAAACGCGATACGACGACGAGTGTAAATCAAGCGCAGTCGAGTGAGAGGTGTTTGCATACCCGTGGGACAATTATGCTAATGAAGCGGTCGAACCGGGAGGCTCGTCCAGAACTCGTGGCAACTATCTCGAGTTTTATTAAAAATACGCATGACAAAATCGGAGTTTCTAGCCTTGGAATTCTCCTGGCAATTCGTCTCTTACAAAACGTTGTTTTTTTTTTTTAAATCGACGAAATTACCATCTTTTTTTCTTCTATATAGTTTCATTCGTTTTTATTCGATCGTAGAATAATCAAGGGCTTTTGAAAATCCCGCAAGGATTTTTCGTTTACACCCGTCGGAGTTAGTTAGGGGGTCCCATTCATCGGAAAATACTGAATTATCTAAATTGAGAATAGAGAAAAAAAAATTCTAGTATAACGACGGATTATCGACTCGTGTCACAGAATCGGGTGCGCTACGAGTTAGCCAGCTATCGTACGATAATTAATAATTACAACTATTATAATATTCGTCTAACAATCGCGTTGTAACAATAACAAATGATAATTCTAATCAAAGCTATAGATTCGACTCTACGGTAGACTTGGGTTATAAAATCTATCTTGTAACGATCTACTTGCTAATTTAAGGTGCGCGCGAGAGTCCCGGTTAATGGCGAGACAACGCATGGACACAGAAAACAAAAAACCTGCACCGAGAGAACTGCCTGGATTTTTCCTCATGGGCAGCTTCCCGATTCAGTTTATTTGCAAACTGCAGTTTACAATATTTATCACGCGGCGACTCCGGCGTCACCTTAACGGAAAGAATTGGCTCGCCTGATCACGAAGAAGGGACCACAAACGTTCGTCGCTCATTCACTCCACCGTCTCCGCAGTCGGAGGCTCTTACACCTAAGTATACCGAAACACTCATTCACACCCCGGAATGTATATACTCAAAGCACGCTTAGTGGTGTACAAAAATACACATGGAAAATAGCGAAGAACGAAGTTTATCGCGAGTCGACCGATTATTCTTCGCTTATTTTTTTGTAATTAAAATTTTTCCAATGAAACATCAAAGACGAAGCGTCACTTCTACCTGACCCGTTAATTGGCACCTCGTAAGTCGGCTTTACTCGAAGAGAAAGATCCTCGACGCTAGCGATCACAGAACTTTCGACGAGTTCTCGGTAGAAAAAATAAAAAAACGAAAAAAAATACAAGAAAGCGGAATGATTTCTTATCTTTGGCCAAAGTTGCTGATATGTTATTAGAGGAGTATTATACCGTGATCCCTCTCGAGTCTACGCTTCGCTTTGAGCGGCACGACGCCCATGAGATCGGCCGGTGTCGGAAGTCCGCCCGATATATTCGGAGCCATCGCTTGCTGATAAAAAATTTCACTTTTGCCGCATTGACTACCGTAAACGACCATGTCCTCGGTTCTCACGATTATGTCGGTGAGATTGCTGGCTTTCGTGAATCTGTTGTGCAACGAGGAGACTATGTCGAGTTCCGTTACGCCCCAGAGACCCGAACGATGCAGAGTGTCCCATTGGGGATCGATGCTCAGAACGCTGTAGAGCTCCTTGTTCTCGTTCGACGGCAGAGGATCGAGACATTGCTGGAGACGAGATTCCAAACGACCCAGAGTGTTCATACACGTTTCCCACTGAAATCAGATTGACCGATTAAAATGCTATCAACGATCTTTTAGCTTCATTAAGGAGGGAGTCTCGCTGCGCGCTGACTTCGCATAAGTTCGACAACAATAAGAGAAAATTGCAAGTACTTCTTGATGGTGTAAAAATCTGAAA